>VVHJ01001677.1:0-16497 GCA_015107715.1 Tylochromis polylepis
GTTTCAAACAAAACATATCCATGTGTTAGAATGGCCCAGTCAAAGTCCAGATCTAAATCCAATCAAGAATCTGTGGCAAGATCTGAAAACTGCTATTCACAAACGCTGTCCATCTAATCTGACTGAGCTGGAGCTGTTTTGCAAAGAAGAATGGGCAAGAATTTCAGTCTCTAGATGTGCAAAACTGGTAGAGACATACCCTAAAAGACTGGCAGCTGTAATTGCAGCAAAAGGTGGTTCTACAAAGTATTGACTCAGGGGGCTGAATAATTATGCACACCCCACTTTGCAGTTATTTATTTGTAAAAAATGTTTGGAATCATGTATGATTTTCATTCCACTTCTCACGTGTACACCACTTTGTATTGGTCTTTCACGTGGAATTCCAATAAAATTGATTCATGTTTGTGGCTGTAATGTGACAAAATGTGGAAAAGTTCAAGGGGGCCGAATACTTTTGCAAGCCACTGTATTTATTCAGTCTCCCACTTTCAAAGGATCAAAATCAACTGGACAAACTAACATAATTTTAAATACTGAAATTGTTTTCAATAGTAGGATGAAAATCCTTTGCAGTCGATGACTGCCTGAACTCTGGAACATGTGGATGTCACCAGGCGCTGCGTCTCCTTTCTGGAGATGCTCTGCTAGGCCTTTACTGCAGCTGCCTTCAGTTGCTGCTTGTTTCTGTGTCTGTCTGCATTCAGTTTTGTATTTAATAACTGAAAAGCTGCTCCACTAGGCTGGGATCAGGTGACTGACTTGGCCATTGAAGAATAACCATTTTGGGTTGCTTTTGTGGTTTGCTGGGAGAGATGGAGGCAGATGATCTGCTAAGGCGAACTCTAACAGGAGCAGCTGAAAGAAGAAGTTCATAGTATTCATCCAAAAAGGTCCTTACTGTACTGACCTTGAGGTGAAATTGTTCTTTTACAATTAGAAGCTGTTGCCAAGCTCCAGAGTAAAGTTTTAAGCTCGAAAAGGAAAGAAAACTTTGGTAGTTTTAAGAAACAATCATGTTTGCTCATTGATGCCGCTCTCATCTCTGAGTATAATGCAGGAGAACTAAAGAACAGGAAATGCAGCTTCACACGAAGACTGAAAAATAAAAACTCACTTTAGTTTGTTAGACTCATAACTGTTTGAGTATTCAGAACTTTTGCTTTCTGTGAAAATGCACATAGTAGCTGCACTGGATGAAGAGAAAAGAGCTGAATGCCCGAATCCACAGGCGACTCTGATATATGTGTTATTTTCTTTGATGGTATTTTGAGCTCCAAATCCCCCTTTCCCTTCACTGTAACTCATTTTTCTAATCTGCCAGTTCCTTCTGTATTAAAACCAGCTGTGACCAGCTGTGAACACACACACAAAAGCAAGCACATACCGCAAGCTACTGATACATTAAAGTTAACCATTTGGAGTCTGAGTTTATGTTTTGACACCTTTCAAACTGCAGACTATCATTTTTAGAGCACAAATTCAGCTTCAAGTCCAACTTTTCTTTTTGTCATTTATACCTAAAAACATTATTTAAAAGAAATAAAATAGAAACGTACCTAAAAATTTACAAATCTTTTATTGTAATCAGTCAAAATGTTTCAGGGTTATAGAAACTTAATTTCCTCTCTATGCTTTGTTTCTTTTTATGTTTAATTTTTTCAGTTTTTTCACTGAAATTTCACCTTTTACAACTTCTTAAACATGTCTTATTATATATACTAACAAGCCACTTTATTAGGTACGCGTTGCTATTTCTGTGTTTGACTGATGACTTCTGTTCCACCTCATCCCAAAGGTGCCCTATTGGATTGAGATCTGATGACTGTGGAGAACATTTGAGTGCAGTGAACTCGCTGTCATGTTCAAGAAACCAGGATAGATGGAAACACTGTGGTCATAGAAGTGTACTAAGAGCCACAAAGAGTGCCTAGAAAATGTTCCTCACAGTGTTAAATCACCAACAATCTGAACCGCTAATAGAAGACAGGATGGATCCATGTTTTCAATTTTTTTATGATAAATTCTCACCCTACCATCCAGATGTCTTAGCAGAAATAGAGACTCATCATGGCACGCAACATTTTTCCAATCTTCTATTGTCCAATTTTAGTGAATCCACGTGATTTGTAGCCCGTCTCTTGTTCTTTGCTGACAGGAGTAGCACCTGGTGTGGTCTTTTGCTGCTGTAGCCCATCTGGAATCAGAGATGCTCTTCTGCTTACCTTGGTTGCAACAAGGGGTTATTTGAGTTAATGTCGCCTTCCTATCAGCTCAAAGCAGTCTGGTCATTCTCCTGTGACCTCTGATATCAACAAGACAGCAGAGAACTGTTGCTCGCTGGATTTTTGCTCTTTTTCGCACCTTCTCTGTAAATCCTAGAGATTATTGTGATAGAAAATCCAAGTAGATCAGCAGTTTCTGAAATACTCAGACAGGTGGCCTGCCACTAACAATCATGCCAAGTTGAAAGCCACCTAAATCAAAGTCAAATACTTTGTTTTCTTATTTGTCATATTTTTGTAAATTGTGAGATGCTGGCAGCTCTACATGTCCATTATCATCTGTTCCCTCCTTTGAGTCTATTTGTCCACACCAGAGGTCCTCTGATGGCATGAAATGAAAGAGTTCAGTAGGCCAGTGTGAAAACATACACACTCATGCAGGGGTTGAATTAACCCAGCAGGGTGTTAGCAAATGAGCAGCTTTCATGCTGCTTCCAGAAGCTGCTGCTGTCTCTCTTCATCTCCAGCCCTCCTTTCTTCTCCTAATTGGGAAAATGACACTGGTTCCTGGATTCGGAATGAAGGGAATGTAACCAGGACTCTGAACCAGGTGTGTGTTGTAGCTTTGATGTTTCCATAACCGAGCCGCAGCAGAAGCGTGACTGAGGGATGGGTCGGTTTATTAACTGTTTATTTTCCCAGATGGTCCCCAGTTTCTTGTAATGTGCCGCTGCGAGGGAGCCATAGCTTTAGCGGGAAGGTCAGCCCTGTGCATGGGAGAGAGAGAAGGAAATCTGCAGAGCTCATATACATGATGGAAATCCAAACACTTCTCTGCAGGACTTTGGCACAAGAAACCTTTAAAGGTGCAATAAAAAAGAAAAAAAAATAGACTTTGCTGACTCCTTCAGGACAAACACATCCAAACTTCACGGCTGATATGCTTGTATATAATTTATAGCCTGAAAAATAATTCTATCATTCTACAAAAAGACTTTTCTGATTTCTGTGCTCGGGTAAAAGTTCCTTCAGTTCCAACACAGGGGTGAACGTTCACATTGTCTGCATGTTGTATGTTTTCACTCCTTTAAACAATTTTAATGCAGTTCTATCCACATTACTTATTAATGTATGTATTATATGTGGCTCATGTGACACATAATCCAGCAATAATCCAAATAATCCAGAAAATATTTATTGACATGCTTTAAAGTATCAGAATTTCAAAATAAAAGCATTCCGTTTAGCTTTTTTAAACTTCTTATTGTCAGACTTTTTGTCTCTTCAGCTTTTTAAAGCCACAGCTGCTGAGTAGCAAGTAACAAAGTCTGGCAGAAAAAGTACAAAGGCCCCTGCATTTCTTCCAGGTAGTACAAAGACTTTCAGTTTATTAATGGAAGATAAATATGCTTTAAAAAAATGCAAAATTTTACATCTCAAGCCTCACCAGACAATGCAAGAAGACAATAACTGGCAGCAGCAACAATCCTACTGCAATTTTCCAGAAGCTGCACAATCTAGTCCTTAAAACTAGCCTAATTTTCAAACCTATTTCCTGGTTTTTGTCTTTTTAACAAAGTGTAAAAATATCAGATTATAATAATATAATCAAAAATCATTTAAAAAGTCTAAAATCTACAGCACCACTTATTAAAAGATTTAAGTGATATCTACATATATGTATGTATATTTCACTCTGTATATATCTGTGTGGATTAGAGAAAAAGCCAATATAAAATAAAACTTGTACACCCAATTTGTGTTTTTTTAAAGTCATTAAAGATGTGTGCTGTACAATCATTCCACCCTGTCAAAACAGACAGTTTAAAGAAATCATTAAAAGCCCCAAATTACCAAAATCTTCATGCCTTTGATGAGTGTAAGTAAACTTCAGGTCTTCTCAGTGCAGTTTTCATGCTGTAAAATGAACCTTCGCCAAAAAATTCAAAGTTTAGCTGGAGGCTAAAGGTATTAGCGGCGGTAACAAGGTTTTAGGAACCGGTCGGCTCATTGAAACTTTATTTTATAAGCTGCAATATTACACATCAGAACCCAATAGTAAAACCAGAACTGTAATGGCTCAGATGATTACAAACACCAGAAATCTTTCCCCCACAGGAACGCTTTTCTGTTCTTCTTGGCTCCAGAAATGGTGTCCTCATTGTTTTGTTAGGACAAGTGGTCACTGGAGGGTATTGGCTTCTCACCAGAACTTTCTGCCTTTATTTTCCTTTCACTGAAAAGCACAAACTTTGAGGGGAAACATACTAAAGTGATTACACTCAGAGCCGAGGCCAAAATGTGGAAAATGGAGCCCAGAGTAATTCAGACTTGATCATTATCCATAAACTCCTGCTGATTACTGTTTTGTTTGCATACCTGCGACTTGGATAACTGAATTATAGGTGTTATAACGATCACTGAATTTATACGCGGGCCTTGATCAGCTCTCCTCAGCACGTGATCGGCCTTTTTTTCCCTTTTCCTCCCTTTTTACGTTGAGTAATGTGTTCAGGTGTCTCCAATTTCTTCACCTTCATGCTCCAACACCCGCTCTGATCACTCTCCAGACATCATTAAAGTGAATAAATTTCCTGATCTCCGGATCTAGTCCTTGAATTATTTCTCGTGTTCATATCGTGTGTGATTATTGCTCAGTGACACCAGATGCTGACCCAGAGCTATGTTACCCTTCTGTAGGTCTGAGAAGAATGTAGACAAGCTTTTTTCCCCTCACTCCTCGGATTCTTTAATTTCACTTTAAAGATGAAGACTTGCATTAAAACTCATGAAGATGCACTGAACTATAATCTCCACCAGTTTAAAAATCCACCAATCTGTCCAAACTTCAGCTCTCAAAGTGTTTCTCACTGTTTAGCATTTTCTCTCTTCACTGCGAGCCTTCGCTTGTTTGAAGCTGTTTTTTTGCTGTCTGCAAACACTGCTGCTCGTTTTGAATTTATAGGTGCACCTTATTGGGCTTGTTGCTGTGTGTGCATGTTGTTCATTAAGACATCAAAATGCTTTACAGTTCATTGCTCTTTTACACTGCCCGCTGGAGCCAGAGCTGTAATTCCAGTTAGTGAAGGATCAGATGGAGGTCACCACTGGCCTGTGGGTGGGGGGTTGCAGCGCACCACACGTCCATCAGGCCTCTCTGGACTACATTACAGCTTTTATCCTCACTAATGGGATCTCTTGGTGGGGAATCCCAAGGGTGATGGGGATTAAGATACCTGGCCATGTGGGGCACAGCAAATATGTTGCACATGCTCAGACTTCTGTTGCTGCTGCTGCTCTAACCTAAACATCTTCTGGATACACAAAAGTGGAAGGGGATTTGTGTGCTCACACCCAGATTGTTAGGGATCTGTCTTACGTGCGCCCACTCCTTGCACATTTGCAGGATTTCTGCCTCTCCACACCTCTGACTCCATGTGCAAGTTGCAGAGAGAGTATCAGATGATGGAGCACTGGGACACCATCTGAATGTTAACTTGCTACTCTGTTTGACTTGAGTGACATTGTTGTATGTGTTCTGGGGTTTCCCAGCAATCCAGGCAGAGAGGAAGAAAGAGGACAGAGTGAGAAAAACTTAACTTGGAGGACAAATAAAGAGTTGAGGGGAAAAAAGCTGTTAAGGAGGAGGCTGGCTGAGAAAATCATCCCTTTTATCGAGATATTGCAACAGAGCAGGAATTGTTCCTCTCAGCTTGTCTCTGTCCACTTTTGTGTATCTTAAACCTTCATCACACTCAGTCACTGCAGTCTGTGTGAGTCACAACTTAACGCCCCATCTGTGGTTCACATGGCGTCTGGGCGACTCTTTAAAAGCAACAACACAACTCAGTAATTCTCCACCTCCTCCTTCAGCTTGTTTGTTTCCATGTTGTTCATCAAATGGTTGCTGAGAAAGTTGTGTGTCAGTGACAGCAGCCAGTTATAATAAAGCATACTCTGGCACGTAGCTCATGGTGCTTTCACACAGTCCTTATTTTGTGTTGAAACAGCGGCGCTCATGCCCGTAACCCTGCTGGGCTGCACAGATCATCAGACTCACACCACCCTGCAGCAGCAGCAGCAGCAGAGGTGCTCTGGTGCTGAGAGCAGCAACAAAGAAAGGTCAGGTGGAGTCCATTGTTACAGAGCAGCAGGTTCACACTGTTTGCGGTGCCCTGACTCACCCACTATTTCCATATTTTTGTTTCATATACAGGAAGAGACAGATAAGATACAGACGGGAAATGGCGTGCAGACCATGCAGAGCGATTTCTGCACAGTCTCACTTTTGAACTTTAATCATAGCAGCTTTAAAGCAGAGCTGGAGCTACTATTTATTATCAGTCAATCTGCTGAGGCTGTACTTGAATTGTTGTTAAAGTGTAAACATGCAAAGCATGGAAATGGTGCATGCCAGAATACCTGATCCACAGGTTAGATGTGGATTAGTGCAGTTAAAGTCGTATCTAATAAATGTTTATATTCCTTATGAATATTATTCAAAAGAGGATGAGATCTTAATACAGTATTATATGCTCTTGTCCCTGAGCTGTTTTTGTTTTTATAGCTCTCTTTAGTTTTATTTTTCTTTTGTATGGAGGTGACACAATGTAAAAAGAGAGAGAGGGAGAGAGAGCGAGAGAAATAAAATGAAGCATGTAATGCCCATTTATAACTATATTTACCATTACATCTACAAGTTACATCTTATATTGTCCAATTCAAACCTGAAAAATATTTGGGAAGTTGAAGGAAGAAATTTACACTTTATTCTGATAAATAACTTAAAACAACCTTTGAGTCGCATCTGTGAATGGTCTGATTATCGCCATGCTGTATTTACAAGGTTGGTTTGTGGTTTCAGTGCTGCTGATTTGTGTGACACATTGTTCACTAGAGTCACCCTTAAACTGCAAATGAGACAATCAGCTGTGAAACAGTGTGCTAAAAAAATATCACAGAGTCTAAATCAAGTCTTTATGAGCTGTTTTAAATATAATAATGGTTGTAAAGGGGTTTTTTGTGCCTTTTTTCACCTAATGTTGGGGACCTAATGACGGCACAGTTTAGGTTACATCCTTTGTGCTTTGTATGTGTCCCCGGGGGGAGTGACGGGGTTGCTGTGGGTGACTTGGTGGCTGAATGGAGTTGCTTTGGTTTTATAGCAGAGTTGGTGAACTGCTGCTCTTTAAGTTGACAGTCATTCAACACGCTGCCAAGTCACAGACTCATGATTCAGAAACACCTTCTTGCTCCAGGGGCCCTGCATTAGAAGAGAGGGTGACGACAACACAAACCCTGTACCCAGTGCAGAGGGGAGCCTCAGAGAGACGTAATACGGCCTTTACATGATGAGTAACAAGAAACAAAATATATACACTGATTAAATTAAAGGAGGAACCCAGAGGAACTTTATTGAAAACATAGATTGTTTATTTATTTGGACTCTGTGTCATGACTTTTTCTGAAGATTAGGTTAGTTTACCCACAAACCCTGGAGCACATTTACACAATACGGGATAATAATGGGAAGCTAGAGAAAGCCAAAAAGCTTTCATCTCTTCTCAAATTTCTGTTTAAGGTCAATGTTAAGGTTCAAACCTGCTTTTATAGGCTTTAGCCCTGTTGCACAGCAAATCAGTATCAGAGTTTTGTAAAATACAGATGTATACTGTATGTATAGGCTACATAACACAGACTGTATATAAAAGATGGCCATAGCTGCTGGGTCTGAAAAGTAAAGCCAACAGGGAAAAGCATGAAACCTGCAATCTTTCTAATGAACAGTAGGGGGGCAACTGATCCACATAATCTGCAGATGAGTAACGTATCCTCAGTAGCCACGTTAACAATAAGTTTGTGATCTCAGTTATTACTTTCAAATCCTAATGGATGTAACATGGTGTGTATTTTAGTCAAAGAGGAGGGTATCCTTATGGCGTAGCTATCTTGTCATTGGCAACTAGGCTGGGTGAAAATCCTCCAAAATTTATCTTGAGTTGGCTGCTTTTACAAAAACTACCAGGGTCAAAATTATTAGCCCACCTGATGCTAATAGTCAATTGTGTATCTTTTGCTTGATAACACCCTGCAGTCGTTTGTTGTAGTTTTCAGTAAGTCTCACAGTGTCTCCAGAGCAATCCCACTCTGTTCTTTGGCGAATCTCTCAAGCTGGACCAACAAACACACTTCCACTATGCATAATATTTCTTGAGGTTGTCCTTAGGATACGCCAGTCTGGCTTAAACGTGTCTCTTCTGCAGAACTAGAGTTTTTCTTGGTCTGCAACCTTGCAGTCCATTACTGTGCACAGTTCCAGTGATTGTCTTCTTTCAGACCACAGTTCCAGACTTGGCTAAGTCATTCACAAGTGTCTTGGCAGTTGTTCTGGGGTCTTTAATCACATCTCTCACTAGTTTTCTTCCCAGAATCTTCCTACCTCTGCCAGGCTTGTTCTGTACTGTGTGGCTATCTTTGAATTTCTTAATGATACTTCTCACTCCAGTTCTTAACACTTGGAAACACTGGATATCCATCTCCTGCTTTGTAGCATCAACAATTCTTTTTCTCAAGTTGAAACTGATTTATTTTGGTTTTGGCATGCTTTTTTTTGAGTGACAGCTCAAACCCTTGAAGACCCTGGAAGATAACCTTCAGTTTTAACTTGATTTCTATGAGTTTTGAGCATTACAAAGTTAAAGCACATCATTGCACAGCAATGGTTTGTGCATCGACTCAATAAAAAGCTCAATTTTTGTTTTTTCTGAAATAATTCTGCTGTTGTGTGTAATTAGAAATAATTTATGCATTCTTTCTAAATGCTTTGAAAGAAAGCACATGGGGAAAATTCTGACAAAAATGTGCATGGTGGTGGGTAATAATTTTGTCCTCATCTGCGTGCATCTGCGAGCTGTCATCCTGCATTTCCATTGGTCTTATGAATGTACATCACATTGCACAAGTGCTCCCCAGCCAGTGCGCTTACTCAACGCATCAGGAAACCATTATTGTGCGGCACAAACCACAGGAAAAAAATGGGTTTCAGAACACATGACGTTTTCTGTGAGAGAGGGCCCTCAGTCAGATCCACTCATCATTCCTGCATCCACTTTACAGGTTTACAGCGACACTTTCACCCGCCAGTGGTTGACTTCATTATGATTATGTCCGTGTTTTATAGACAGTCTATGCACTAAAATCACATCAGTGTTGTCTGCACTGAACACACAAACATGAAGAAAACAAAACAACAAATATTTTTTTATGACGATTTGGTGGCCAAGCAGGGAAACCCTTCTTCTATCGTTTCTTCTTCCTGCCATTGGAGTCTATAACACCTCATAAATCCTGATGTAATGGTTGAAAGCTTGGCCCACTGACTGTGGATATTCCCCTGACTCTTTTCACTGAGTTTCATGTCACCTCTAGCATAAGTGTTTTGAACTAAAACTATACCAGGTTTGATTCCTTGGATCAACCTGAGATCAGAGTGTTATTTCTAATTTATGTGATTTTAAAAAATCTGAATATTTAGGTCTTGTTGTAGCATTGGACATCTACAAACCTTTTTTTTTTTTTTGCCTGATAACTGGATGTCCTGAGACATCCTCTGTTGAAAAGTGATGCAGCTGGTTTTGGACGACCTCAGAAGAGGCTTTCCAAGTCATACACCAAGCTTTGGTGTCGCTACATGCTGAGATATGACCTAGCTTTCTTCTTCATTTGGCTGTAACAGAGAAACGGATTTGAAAATCTAAAAATCCTGTTAGCCTTTGTGAGACTCTATGACCTGTAAAAATTTATAAAAATTTACTACATTTTATAAAAAATTACAGACTTGAAACAAGAGCATACGATCATACCCTAGCATCATGATATAAAGGTCTTTAAACTATAATATTCAGTTATGGGATAGCTGTTGCTTGCTGTCTTTCCTTTTTCCTATTTTATAATTGCTGTCATTTGTATTATAGTACGTTACAGCATCGTCAGCTGTCAGTATGCATTAGAGTTCAGTATGGATGGACTATAAGACAATGGTCCCCTGGGCATAGTCAGACTCAGCCCACAGAGGAACAAACAGGATTTGCGGATCCTGTAGTTGATCCTTCTGGTCATTTTGGGGGCTTTTTGTCTCTCTGTGGTTCTTTTTGCTTCCTTTTACTGCCATGTATTCTTTTTGTGGTTGTGTGCATTGTTTCTGAGTCTCATTTGTGTTGTTTTGCATCACCTTCTGTTATAATATCAGGCCCTGTGCCTCCTTGAGCCCAGGGTCTGTGCCAGGTAAACATCCAGCTGAGTAATGTCTCAGTCTAGTGCATTAGGCAGGCCTGTTTATCATGCTAACAGTTTACATCTGCATCCTTGTCCATGTAGTTAATGCAATAATGAAGCCGTTTACAAATTGTGAACAGACACATACTGCAGACACATCAATAGAAAAATAGAGAGCCCAGCTTTGTGTAAATGTATACCACAGTGCATTTAAGTCCAAGTGTCAGTGGGAGCAGGTCTTGGCTGAGTAATAGTGTTACTAATCTGGATCTAAAGGGGAGTTGAATATAAGGACACACAGCTGCAGCCCAGCCTTGTCTTAGCTGAGATCAGGCCTTGGCCACCTCGGCTGCCTCGTGCATGTGTGTGTCTCTTTTTCAATGCGATTTCAGACTGCTGTCA
This sequence comes from Tylochromis polylepis, assembly GCA_015107715.1. Classification (NCBI taxonomy): domain Eukaryota; kingdom Metazoa; phylum Chordata; class Actinopteri; order Cichliformes; family Cichlidae; genus Tylochromis; species Tylochromis polylepis. The sequence goes on from VVHJ01001677.1 coordinate 10,902, forward strand.
CCCTTCCCACTGCCTGCTCCGTGCCTTCAGACATTTGGGCTGCCTCGCATGCTTTTGGGAAAAACAGGAACAATTAGTGCGAGATGTCGGAGCCGTTTCTTCCGGGGGGGGGGGTTAGTATCCAAAGTGATTGTCGTGGGTTGTAATTTTTCACGGGATTGCACAATAGTCTCTTACATAACAATTAGAGAGTGAGATAATTGTGAACAAGCTAATTGTGGAAGCTAAAATGTTTAATGGGTTCAGAAGAGGAGAATAAAATAGAGAAACAGGTAGACACGACTGCAGCACCGATTAACTGCACACACTGGTTTTGGTGATACAGAACGTCCCTGCCAACTGGATCTCTGGTGTTTTCTCCAGCTTTTCTTTGGCTCTGAGTGTTTTGGATCCCATCACGTTATTATAAACAGACATGGTTTAGGAAAAGCTTTTGTGATCACCACACATCAAAGGCCTCTGAGCATTTTGTTCTTCTGGCTTCGGATAATCTTTAGATAAGTTTACAATTAAACAGTTGTCGCTGGAATGTTTTGCCATTGCACTGATGTCTCTTTGGAGCTGTAAATCTGTTGCACCTCCTGTCTGCTGGATTTATAGACCACAGTCAGCCTTGGATTAAAAGTTGGTCAAAACCCAAAAAAGCTCCAGCTGCGCACAGAGGAGAGATGTACCCGTGCTGGAATCTAATTATCAGCAGCATTTGCTCCATGAATCTGTCTGCAGCTGAAAGGAGTATGAGTTTTGGGGACAAAACCCTGACTCAAAGCTTTGGGCTAGTCTGCACAGAGAGTATTATTCTCAGGAAAATGAGCTCCGCTGTGTTCAGAGGTCTGTTACGGACACTTTGTTCCTGTGTTTTATACAGTGTTTGAAGGATGAAACTGTGGGTGTGGAGTTGCCCTGAGCACTTGGACAGATCTGAAGCCCAGTCTGCTGCTTCCCCATTCAAAGGTCGTTGGGACAAGTAATGGACAGCCTTGTTATTTCCAGGCGAGCAGGAAAAGGCTCCAGTAAAAAAAAAATTAAAAAATGCACGGCCAAACCTCAGTGAATTCCTGATGAAGGAAAGAATGCGGCAGAGGAAGCCACGTTCTTGTCCTTCTTAGACTGTTTTCAGCATTCTCGCTTTTGGCTCGCTCAGCTCTGCTCATTCACTTGCACAGCTCTGGCATAGTCATGACCATAAAAATCCTTGGGTGGGGGGAGGAGAGAGGTGAGCAGTGAAAAAAATGCTTTAATTTCATTGAGAGCAAGCCCAACACATGCACTGGTAATTAAGTCCTTGTTAGGAACTTTAATTTGCTCGGTGGAGACAATGATGGGGTGTGTCTGGCCCGGTGTTTTTTTTTCATTCACAGAGAAGCTGTTCAGTATTTTGTCAAGGAAGTGATCCTGACAGCGATCGTGTACACTGCTGTTGTGTTTTTATAGCAAGGCAATGTCACCAAATTAATACTGCATGTAAGTGCAGGGATTAGCAGCAGCAGATAAGAACAATGATCTGGCAGCCCCACAAATCTGTGTGTCAGACCAGCATCTGGCTCACCTCTGCTAACTGGGGAAGACAGCCATTACTGTCACGAATTTTGGAGTTGATTAAACAAAGCGAAATAACAGAATTATAGAAGAAACATACAATAAAAGAACAGCAGCTTTTTCAATGAAGAGGGGGAAATGCCAAGTGTTTTAAAGGCCAGAGGGCAACCTGTACCAGTCCAGGTGGGTGTGATGGAAGTCAGCCAGGGGAATAAAAATAAAAGATTTTTTAAAAAGTGCTTGTGTGAATGAGGCATGTTGTGTAAAGTTCTTTGAATCCTCAGGGACAGTAGAAAAGCACTATGTAAGAACCATTTACCGTTAGCTTTCTGGAACGTTAGTTGATTTAAGTGAAAGAAATGTCTACATGCAGTAGGTACTTCCAGCTGCTCCCTTATTATCAGATGGATCTGCATATTTGATTTTACGCCAAATGCCCCCCTCCTCATCCAACCCTCCCATTTATCTGTGCTTGGAAGCAGCACTAGGAGGACACTAGCTGGTGACCCCTGAGTTCGGATCTGTGTCTTCTCCTGGAATTGAGCCAGGGCTTTTCAGGTGTGAGATGAATGTGTTAATCATTATTATCTGCATCATGATAACAATCAGTATTATCTGAGTGTAACTCCTTGATGTGGATATAAATGCAGCCATTATCTGTGTTTAAAACTGACTTGTATCTCAGTTTTAAGCTCTTGATGATGAATATAGATTCTTTCTAAAAAATTATTTATGGTTTGCTGAAGTTACTATAAGATTTTCTGGTATGTGATTTAGCGAAGCAAGCTCTGAAACTAGTTTAGGACTAGCTGGTGACCCTCAGTCCTGACTGTTTTACAAGCGTGAACTGCTTTATTTCTTAAAGGTGCTGTTGTGTGTTGTGTTTGGTGGGCTTGGGTAAACACACACACACACACACACACACTGCCTGGATTCCTCTCCTCAGTCAAAACGCCACACTGCGGTCGTTATCAGGGCTTAGTTTCCCAGCAACCGCCGCTGTTCTCGTGGGTGGGCTCTTTGTGAGTTCTTCAGAGTGGAGAACTGTGGCGATAACATTCCAGAATGTCGCAGAACATTCCATTCAGGACTCAAGTACCCCACCACCACCACCCAGCCTCAGGCTTGACTCAGTGGATGTAACCGTCCACTACATGATGCAAGACTGAAAAAGATCACGTTATTGTTTCCGTTTTTTTTTAAAGAAATGTTACTGCGTGAGTCATATAAACCTTTTCTCTAGTCTCCAATAAAAGTTTCAGTAAAATAATATTGAATTAAAATTTAATCACAATCAACACACACTGTGAAAAACACCAAAATTGTTCAGGAATTACAGGCATTTTTATACAGGACCACACTCAGCTACCTTTGTTGTTTCATGACAAATGAAGCAGACATAATATGCGAAATCTATTCAAAGTGTTTAATTTGTGTTTTGTAGCTTTTGCAATTTTAAATATGAGGCCTAAAGAGGTATCAGTGCAAGTGGAGGAGGTCTAAGAGACAGCAAATATTTTAGCAAATCATCAGTCTGTTGCATTCTTAAGAAGAACAAATGCTCTGGCCACCTCAGCTACACCAAATGACCCAAAGGAGCACAGAAGACATGATAGCAGAATTATTTGCATGGTTAAGAAAAACAGCTTCACAACATCCAAGGCAAAAATGCTCTAGAGGAGGTTAGGTATCACTGTCAAGGTCTACAATCAAGCATTGCATTCACGAATACAAGGTGCAAACCACCAGTTACACTGAAGAACAGAAAGGCCGGATTAGACTTCATCAGAAAACATCTAGAAGAGCCTGCACACCAAAAACCAAAAAATTTTTTAGTCAGATGAAATCAAGGTATACTTGCACCAGAATTATGGGAATGATCCAAGACATACCACAAAGTATATACCACATCTTCAGTTAAACATGGTGGAGGCAGTGTCATCCATGGACATGTATAACTGTGGACAGAAGTAGAGGGATGTACTGTGAAGCTTACAGGGCAGTACTCTCTGCTCAAAGCTGATCAGACAGCGATTCACAGTGCAAGTGGATAGCGACCCAAAGGAAGCTCCAAAAGCAAGCCAAGAGTTTCTTGAGGCAAACAAATGAGATATTCTTCAATGGCCAAGTCAGTCACCTGATCTCAGCTCAACAGAGCAGCTTTTCAGTCATTATACACAAAACTGAATGCAGAAAGACGCACCAACAGCAACTGAAAACTGTCTTTGTCCAACAATTAAGGGTCTAACAGTATATGACCTTTTCTATATTAACAACACATGCTTGTGTTTTCAAAACAGTGTGCCAATTAGCACTGTTAGCAACTAAGAAGCTAAAGAAGGAGCTATGTTCATCTACTACTGGATACGCAAAATAGTTAGTTCTAACACTTTCCCACTGCAAAGCTTAAAAGTTTTTTGTTTTTTTTTAGCTTGTTTATGTTGTTTATCAATCTATGCAGCCTTAATTAACATAATTTATTATGTTGGTGAATCAAAGTAGCCCATGCATGCTTTACTCTTTGTAAACTAACGCATAAACAGTGCATAAAAAAGATTATTTATAATAAATTAAACATAAAGGAGCTCATTTGGTTTTGGTTAAATATATATTTGTGTTCCTGGTTACAAGTTTAGTTTCCTGGAAACTTAAGCCCAGTTTTCAGGGCAGGTAGGCAGGGATCTGCCAGAATATCACGCTCACATACTCAGAGGGTCAAGTGAGGGGGGTATTTTTAGCAGCAAACTCATCAGTGAAACTCTGCTGCGCCTGTGCCTGCACAAGAGACCCACACAGCAAGAGTGTCAGTGGGAATGTTCACCCCGAGCCTGTAAATATTTGAGTGTGTTTACAGAGTCCTTTATACCAGATTTGTTCCTGCACTCAAATAGCTTGAATGCTTTTTGTCTCTGTCACCTCCGCAGAAACAGCTTTAGCTTTTGTGTGATCCATCTTTTGTGGTCAGATGGTCTGCAGTCGCCTGCACTGCGTTCCTGTTACAGGCTCTTGATGATCTCTGGATTTCCAGACCTTATTGGTGCGATGAAAGCGCCGCGCTCAGTTAGCCTACTTGAGACACGTGTTTGCATTTTGCACAACATATCCACGCCTGTCTTTTCCTCCAGATACTTTCACTGTTGTTGACAACTGGAGTGACAATTCTGCATTAAGTCTGGTCAAACCAAATACCTACAAAGATTGCCAGCATTCCTTTGTCCTTCTGGTATAAATTACCCAGATATTCAGCTCTTTGGTGCCTGTCACTCTTGAGTTTTATCAAATATTCTAGGAGCGATCTTTTAATCTTGCTTGGAAATAGCTAAGCTGAAATCACAACTTATTTACTTGTTTTTAGGGTCAGGGTTTGTTCAGGGTTAAGATAAAACAAAAAAACAAAAAAATGTGTTTTCTGGTTAAAACCAAGATTTTAACTAATGCAGCAACAATCTGGGAGGTGATTTTATAGTGATTAGTGGATTTATTTTCATCATTTTTGCTCCCACCATCACTTTTAACTTGATTAAACAAACAGATGCCCTTCTCCTTTCCACATATCCAGTTCAAAGGCTGTTAAAGGAGGCCTGAAGTCGAGAGCCTGCTGTTTGGGATGACTTCCACACTCCTTTCCACACTGTCTGTCCAGACTGGTTAGAGATATGAGGAGGCACACTTTCCTCGTCTCTCCTGATGGATTTCATCGCAGTCGGTTTGGATTCCTTACTTCTGTTTCTGCTAACTGTGTTTTTTCCCTTTTTTTTTCTCCTTTCCTCTTACAGCTCGTGCAGCCAAAACTGAAATGACATCATGCCGAGGGGAAGTCAGGCTGAGTGCGTACCCACAAGGCCCTGCAGGAGAACCAGGGACCAATGGCAGGAAGGGTATCTGCTCAACAGGAGGATGGGGTAGTTATCAAAGAGGAAAATCTTACGTCTGAAAAGGTCATTGGTAGCACAGATGAAGCTTTTAGTGAAGTAGCAAGCGCAAGGACTGAAATATGGAAAATATCTGCTCTGTTTTGAACAGAGGATTAGGAGAGGCAGATGGGATGAAAAGGGAA
>VVHJ01001678.1:0-16197 GCA_015107715.1 Tylochromis polylepis
CTTTGATGTGCCATCCTGGATGAGCTGCACTACCTGAGCCACTTGTGTGGGTTGTAGACTCCGTCTCATGCTACCACTAGAGTGAGATCAGCGCCAGCATTCAAAAGTGACCAAAACATCATCCAGAAAGCATAGGTACTGAGAAGTGGTCTGTGGTCACCACCTGCAGAACCACTCCTTTATTGGGGATGTCTTGCTAATTGCCTATAATTTCCACCTGTTGTCTATTCCATTTACACAACAGCATGTGAAACTGATTGTCAGTCAGTGTTGCTTCCTAAGTGGACAGTTTGATTTCACACAAGTGTGACTGACTTGGAGTTACATTGTGTTGTTTAAGTGTTCCCTTTACTTTTTTGAGCAGTGTATAAATAGTTAGCACCATTGCCACACAGCAAGATGGCCATGGGCCTTTCTGTGTGGGGTTTGCACGTTTGCGTGTCAGGATGGGTTTCTCTCTGGGTATACTGGAACACTGAAATGTGTGATCTTTCAGTTTTGGATGGATGGATGAAAGAGTGTTTTTAACACCATAATCACAAATAAAAATAGAACAATTAAAATACAAGAAAAGACAGCTGAAAAAAAGATTATTTTAAGTAATGATAAATAAATATGTTTAAGTTTTATAGAATTATTTTTTTTAAGTTAGACTCCAGGCTTGCAAGAAATGATTTATGTGAACTGATGATTTTGAGTAAAGAGTACTATTGTAAACTTGATTTATCTAATGCATAAGTTAAGATTCTATGTTAACAGAAGTTAAAAATGTAGTTTCACCTTGGGTAAAAACGATAGGTTTAAGGCAGTTTAATGTCAACTAATTCTTGGTACGAGTGTAGGTAACCGACATCTTTATTGCTGCCGCAATAAAACGCACACAAAACATAATAAGACGAGAAAATAATTAACTGCTGAAAAAAACTTTGTAGAATATGCAGAGTTGTGTGACACCATATTTCATAACGCATGAACCTCGAATAAACATTTCGTTAATCTTAACTTTCCGGGAGCAGCGACAGCTGGAACCGCTGCCGAAAACTGTGGCGGTGAGAGGAAAAAGTGTCGTGAGTATCCGCCACCGATGATAGTGTTAACCCGAGCGGTGAAACTGAAGTTATGGGGAAGGTTGTGGATTGTCCCCCAAACTGCAGTCTTTATCAAAGGCGAACGTACTCTAACTTCCCTACACGCGTTGAATTCAACAGTCTACTTAGTCGACTAGCGAACGTTTGCAGAATATTCCCTTGTTATTGATTAGGTCACACCACACTAAACTCGTCGGTGGATTACATCAGAAATTATTCCAAAGCAAGGTGTACGGAGAAATTCGTACGTAGGAATGCCGTTTTGAAGTATCCTTACTCCACATACCTGGCTCTGTAACACAGCTGTAGGTGGCGACAATGTGCAGCTTGGGTGCAATCGGTTATTGAGACGAAGAAGAAGGAAACCAGAAGGAAGGACTGCTCTCTGTGGTTGGCTGAGATGTGACCAATGGAACGCTGACAGGATATTATCGCGTGTTCGCGAGCGCGCGCGCGTGTTTGGTAGTAGTGTGGATAGAGTAGCAGAATGTTAGGAAAAGTTTTTACTTCGCTGCTTCTTCTCGCTATCTTCTTCTATGAATCCGCTGAGACACAGAAGAAGAAAGAGGTGATGTCTTCAGTGGTATATAGCCAAGAAAGTTCTTAAACTTTGGAGGGAGTTTTTCCAACTTCGTCAAAGTTGCACGTCGTCTGTTTCCGCATCATTCTTAGTAGCTAGCTTAAGCTAACAGCTGCTAAAAAGAGCTCAGTTACCCATTATCCAAACTAGTTTAACCAGTTACATAGGTAGCCTAAATAACATGCTAATTTCATCAGACAACATTAGTTTGATCACAATTGTTTACTCCGACTAACCCAACTACTGGTTGTAAACTTGACTGGGCGTTATTAAACCGGAAATGAATTAAACATTAATTACGTTTATTCTAACGCCACAAGGGCGCATTTTAACTGAACGAAAATAAAATGGATAGAAAACAGAAAGACGTTTGTTTTTGCCACTGGAACTTTAGCAGTTGTGTTGGTGTCCTTTTGTGTGTGTCTAGACTCTGCTGTCGGAGAAGGTAACGCAGATGATGGAGTGGGCTTCCAAACGATCAGTCATCAAAATGAATGGAGATAAGTTTCGTCGTTTTGTCAAGGCTCCCCCTAGAAACTACTCAGTGGTCATCATGTTTACTGCACTGCAGCCACAGAGACAATGTGGTGTGTGCAGGTAACCAGCAGCAACAAGAAGAACATGTACTGCTTTTATTTCAGCTTGTGTTTATGCCTTTAAAACATATTTCCTTTTCAGGCAAGCTGATGAGGAGTTCCAGGTGCTGGCTAACTCCTGGCGTTTTTCTTCTGCGTTTACTAATAAAGTCTTCTTTGCATCTGTCGATTTTGATGAAGGATCAGATGTATTTCAGATGGTGAGACATTTTGTTCTGTTTTCATAAATTTATATCATACCTTTAAAATATATATATATATATAATGTGTTTACAGTCTAAGAGTTTGATCTATGCCCATGCCCCCCTTCCAAAGAAAAAAATCATGTCTTCCTCAGAGAAAAAGATGAATGAATATTAACACGTCTTTGATGAAATTTAATGAGACATCCACGAGGATTCGAACTTTATTAGTGGCTTCCCTGACACAGTTAAATCCCATCGCTACACATATCTAATCTAATGATTGTTGCTCTGTTTTCAGCTGAATATGAATTCTGCCCCAACATTCCTCCATTTCCCATCCAAAGGAAAACCTCGAAGGTCTGATACGTATGAGCTCCAGGTCCGAGGCTTTGCGGCTGAGCAGCTGGCTAGATGGGTGGCAGACAGAACTGATGTACAAGTAAGTGTCAAACATGCTGTGAAAATGCCTCCTCAGTGAGATCAGTGCAATAAAATAATTTCAGACTTCTAATTAAAGCAAACGAACATCTTCAAACACAGGGATGAAGTCTATACTCAAGTTTGTGTGTTTCAGATCCGTGTCATTCGTCCTCCCAACTATGCAGGGCCTCTCTTGCTGGGATTCCTTCTGGCTGTGATTGGTGGACTTGCATATCTGCGAAGACACAATTTAGAGTTTCTCTTTAACAAAAATGTCTGGGCCTTCTCTGCACTGGTAAAAACCACCATCATATACACATACATGCTTAAATGCTTAGTGTTCAACCAAGCTTTGTGATCCTTTTTTTGTTAGTTTTTTCTTTGGTGACCTGTGTTCATCCATCTCCACACCATGTCCAAAAACACATCAGATTTAGCCTTATAGTGTTGTGAAATGTGACAATATACATGGGTGTGCACATTATCTGTGGCTCAATACGAGCCACACTACAAACTAGACAAAAAGAAAGTAGATCTGCTGTGGCAGAAAGAAGCAAGGTGTAATTCTCCTTGCATACCTCCTCTGAATACAATGCACAGCAGATTGTGGGCCCCTTTTCTCCACAGTTACTGTAAGAATTGTATTCTACATTAGTCTCGACCAGCCCTTCATTACTTTCCGTTTTGCTTCCATAAAGCCAGACTTTCTTTTAATTGTTTCAAAGTGGGTTCGAGTTCTCCGAGCTTCCTTTTTTCGTTTCAGTTTTCTTTAGACACTGGCTGCTTTTTCAGTCATTTGTAGTTCAGGACTTGTACCTGACAGTTTTCACAGGGATTGTTAAGGCACTTAACACTGGCTTGTGTATAAAAAAGGCATCTACCTCAAAAGATGAACCTTTGTTGTGTCTACACAGACAAATGATCCAGACACTTTGCTGCTACCAGCCTGTTGCAAAAATACATAGCATTTCCCCCAATTTTTTTTTTTAAATCTACAAAAAATCCCAAAGAGCTATTAGCCAAAAACTTGGCACATGTCAGCATTTTTTTCCTATGATTTAATAGAAAAAAGAATATTGTAAATATTAACATGTACATTGATCAGTATGTAATTGCCTCTTCTAACAAATTAATGCATTCTCATAAACTTACAACGGATTCATTAAAATGCCGTAGGAGCAGGCACCGGTTTGTGGAAGGTGACATGTTGCCCTGCCGTCTTGAATACAGTGGCCAAGATGGACGTTGCTGTCATTGTATTTTGCAGTGGTGTGAAGAGTCTTTGCCCCCTTCCTGGTTCACTGTTTGTTTGTTTTTTATTTGTACATTTGTCACACTTAAATGATTCAGATCATCAACACAAATTTAAGTAGACAAATATAACACAAGTAAACACAAAATGCTTTTCTAAAAGAAGATGTTATTTTGGGGTGGGGGTGGGGATCCAAACCTACGTGGCCCTGTGTGGAGAAAGTGATTGCCCCCTAACCTAATAGCTGATAGCGTTTGCGATAACTGTCATTGAGGCTTTTACAGCGCTGTGGAGGAATTTTGCCCCACTCATCACGATCACATGACCAAAAACAAAAAAACCCATGACACCCCTTTCCTATTGGCCTGTTTGAGTTGGGTGGTTCACTGCACCGAGGAACTGTAGGTTGTTCTTGTCTGGCTGAGTGCACCGAGGGGTGCAGTCAGTTGAGGTGATCGGCGCTATTTTATCCAAAACAATCTTTCTTTTTCCGAGCACATCCAAACATTTCACAACATGACAGGTTACTACTACATGCTAATCAAGTCTCAAACATAAATATGTTTTTACCGAAGCACGAACAGGAATCGCATCAGCACGTCCGCAGGGAAAATGGGCTGATGTGGGGGGAAACATGACCATGTTTTAGTAAGAAACGTGTTCCGTTCGTGGCGTGATGTAGTAACCTGTGATGTTGTAAACTGTTTAGTTGTGCGTGGGAAAAGAGAGACCATACGGTTGCATTCTGTGATCTGCTTTGACAACGTGCCTCGGTGCACCCGAGGAAAATCTGGAGTGTGAACGTGGACAGTATATCCTTAACATAAAACTCATTGTTGCAGCCAGGGACAGCACAAACGTGACCCCTCAAACGGATTTTTAATTTTAGTCTCCTTATAATCCACTGAATTATTGGTTCTGTTACTAGTTAGCTAACATAAACTAATGTAGCACCAACCAACCCAGAAGATGGCGTTAAACATGTTTTAAAAACTTTAAGCACTTAAATCCAGCTCTGCAGACTGTTAAATCTGTTCTTAAGAGCAGGCCTTGATACATTTAGTGTTTCATGTCCACGTTAAAACACAAACATGCAAGTCACAACAATATAAACATTCTAGAAATGTTAAAGAAAGAGATGGGCTTCAACGATTCATCGAGTAAGTCGAACAATTCGATTGTAAAAAATTCTTTGCTTCGACGCTTTGTTGAACACACAGCTCTGCAGCATGCCCGATGTGTGCTTCATTTACATTTGTGACTAAAAACAGACCTGAGCTCACGCAGACTCCAGCTTTTCAGTAAAAAGGGCACAATAGCGGCATTGGGTGTCAGTTAAAATTTTAACAGTTTGATTGGACGATTTTCATGACAAAGAACTGAACAAAAGGTGGCTAACGTCCAAAGAAGGGCTTTGACGCGTCCTTCGCGAACAACTGTTCCTGAAGATTACTCAAAGAAATCACACGAAAGCTTACGAAAGAGCTCATGCGGCGTTTAAAAATAAAGGTGGTCATACCCAGTATTGACTTTCACACTCATTCGAATAGTTCAGACTTGTGTGTATATGTATATACTATACTATATACTGCATTTCCATGTGTTTACAATTCAGTTTCAATCATTTGCTGCACCTCATTTTGTTAGCAAAATATAAAGAAATGGCGGCGCTCAAGACTTTTGCACAGCGTGTGATTTGGTGTAATCAGTACAGTAAATCAGATGAGCTCAGAAGGACTAAGTTTGAAAGTTAAATTCTATACATTTGATATATAGTGATCAAAAGGCAATTGTATGCTGTAAAACCTTTATTATCATAAAACAAGCTCTTTCTCCATAGGTTGTTAATTTTGGAAACACTCGCCTCCAATAATCTGGAGACAGTGAAAACAACAGAAGAGCCGGTTTTTCTTTCTTTCTTTTGTTTTGTGTTTTTTGGTGATAAAATGTGTGAACAAGTGAAACTCTTACAGCCAAATCAGTAAATGGTTCTCCTGGATGTTTTTGTTCACATAAAAATTCAGACTGAATACCCAGCAGCTCATACATCTTTGCCTTATATGCTTTTTATTTGTGTTCCAGTGCTTTGTCCTGATCATGACTTCAGGCCAGATGTGGAACCACATCAGAGGACCACCTTATGCTCACAAAAACCCCGGCACGGGACAAGTTGTAAGACAAACATACAGTTCATTCATATCCCTAATATAACATATTTGCTCCAACAGAATTACTACAACTATTTAGCAATGCACTTAACTGACGTGTGTCACTATAAGCTGACTGAAATGACTTGCTGCTATCGTAACATGAAGGCTACATATTTTCCACATTTCTGATTGAATATGTTACTCGGAATCGTCTAAATTTGCTTTTCAGAAAATCTTGTTCTCACACAGTTGTGGTCAGAAGTTGACATCATCATGGGCATGAATGTAGTGCTAATTTGGGTCTTTTGATAAAGTTCTTTGAACTATGCTTTTACCAGGGCGAGTGATTAGACAGCACATATCTTTAATGCAAGTTTGAATTTATTCTGGATTTTCTCTGTTCCACACAAATACATATACTACTCAAAAAACAAAAAATAAAGGAACTACCAGTTGTAGTCAGTAATGATCACTAATGAGAAATGAATCAGTCTTGGCCTTGTCAAGTTCAAAACATTATAGAACTTCAAGCACCACTTATTAAAAGATTTGAGCCTGTGTGTGCTTGTCACCTTGTGTGGAGTACAGAAAATCCCAAATAAATCCAAATTTGTTAAAGAAATGTGTGCACACGGTAATGGTTATTAAAGATGTGTACTGTACAACCAGTCCACCCTGGTAAAAGAAGGTTACCACCACACTCGTGCCCACATTTACTCTATGTAATCTTTTGACCAGTCCCAGAAAATATATTGATTTGAAAAGTAAGAGATTTCGCTGTGTTTTCAGAGTTATATCCACGGCAGCAGTCAGGCACAGTTTGTGGCAGAGACGCACATTGTCCTCCTCTTCAGTATCCTTCAGCTTTACGCGGATTAACACTTGTATAGCCAGTGTCCACTAGGCACACAAAATGCTCCATCAGCTCTTCACTGAACAAACTGCCATGGATAATAATGGCTACCCTCTGCACCATTCACCGAACAGATGATCTTCTTTTTAACATTTTGTACCGTTTTTTTTTTTTAAACTCTGTTTTATGTTGATTTTGAGGGGTTTTATTTGTTTATCATTATTATTATTATTATCATTATTATTATCATCCACCCATTCATCATTGCATTCCTTTGCTGCCGCTTATACGGGGCCGGAGCGCTCGGGCAGCAGCCTAAGCTGCGAGTCCAAGACCTCCCTCTCCACAGCCGCCTCCTGCAGCTTATCTGGGGGGACGCCGAGGTGTTCCCAGGCCAGCCGAGAGAGGATCTCTCCGGCATGTCCTGGGCCCGCCCCGGGGTCTCCTTCTGGTGGGACACGGAGGATTTCAGCCATGTTTTTTAGTTGTCTAACTTATGTGTTTGACAGAGTAGTGATCAGTACACCTGTCTCCGCTGTTGAAATAATTAGCATTTCATGCTCCACAGTATAGCTGTGAGGCAAAACACCTTTGTAGTTTTTTCATCTATTTACCATTAATTTTTCTCAGTTTTATGTGCGATATTATTGTCACTTGGAATTAGATTCTGAGCACTTCAAAATTTTGGTGACACAAACTGAACACTGTGAACACCACCTGTGTTATTCCAAAATCGAATAAATAAGTTTTTTGCCTCAAAGGTTTACACACAGGAAAAAATGAAAGTTTGCAATCAATTCTTGCAAATTTATTAAAAATTGAAAAACAAAAAAATATAACGTGTACCGAAGTATTCACAGCCTCCGCTTAGTACTTTTTTGAAACACCTTTGGCACCAGTTGCAGCCTCGAGTCTTTGTGAGTCTGATGCTACAAGCTTGGCACACCTGTGTTTTTAGGGCACATTCTTCTTTCCAGAACCTCTCAAGTGCCATCAGATTTAATTAGAAGTGTTGGTGCACAGCCATTTTCAATTCTTGGCTCCTGCTCTGCCACTCAAGAATATTTCACTGAGTGGTCCTGAACCCACTCCTTTGGTATCTTGGCTTGTTCTGTGGGAACATCAACCCACTCCCCAGTCCGAGGTCCAGAGCGCTCTGGAGTAGGCTATCATCATCATGTCTGTAGATTGCTCCATTCATCTTTCCTCGACCCTGAGTAGTCTCCTAGTTTCTGTTGCCAAAGAACATCCCCACACATGATGCTGCCACCACCAGGCTTCACTGTAGGGATAGTACTGGCCAGGTGATGAGCGGTGCCCGTTTTCCTCCAGACATGACCCTTGGGATTCAGGCCAAAGAGTTCAATCTGTGTTTCATCAGAGAACTTTGTTTCTGGTCTGGTCTGAGAGTCCTTCTGGTGCCTTTTGTCAAACTCCTGACAGGCTGTCGTGTGCCTGTTACTGAGAACGGCTACTGAGGCCCTTCTGTCCCGATCAGTCAGATTGGCCGGGCAGCCAGCTCCAGGCAGAGTCCTTGCGGTTCCAAATGTCTTCCATTTACCGATGATGGAGCAAACCACGCTCATTAGGACCTTCAGTGCTGTAGGAAGTTTTCTGTACACTTGCCCAGAGCTGTGCCTCAATACACTCCTGTCTCCGATGTCTACAGACAAATTTGCTTGGACTTGATGGTGCATGTCAGAGCACAAACCAAGCTATCAGCTACTGGACCTTACATAGACAAGTGCGTGCCTTACTTAATCACGTCCACTCAACTGAAGTTACCACAGTTGGACCTCAATCAAACTGTAAATCGGTGGAAACAGGATGCACCTGCTTAATTTTGAGTGTCATATGAAAAGCTATAAATATTTATGTACATGTGATAGTTTTGGGTCTTTATTTTGCATAAATTTGCAAGAATTTCAAGCAGGCTTTTTTCACTTTGTCATCATGGGCCACTGTGTGTAGCATTTTGAGGTTTTTCAGGGGACGAGCTCTGTGCCTGTCTGTTTGCAGCAGTGCTGTGTCAGCTGGAGGAAGCCAAAATGGCACAGTTGGTGTTGATATCGCAGCAAATGAGTTTAAATTAAATTATTCAATTTAATTTGAGTATTGCTTCATATCTGAGTATATTTTATAAAATGAATTACATTTTTCCCTTGCATTGTATCAGTAGCCTGGGAGGTACCAGTCTGTTACTGGTACTTGCTCTGACACAGAGCCCAGTTTGGCCCTGTCGGACTGGCTTAGGCCATTGTACCTGCTCAGTTTTCCAAATCCATTTACAGTCTCATTTCCCAAATTCTTTTATAAATGCTCAGTAAATCTGTAAATGCTTGCAGTCTTCGTTCTTGTACCCATTGTGTGTTTTTAGTTCTGGGGTTAATGGTGGCCCCTTTACCAATAAAGGAAAAGTTTTTAAAGTTTAGCAGGTGTTGGCAGCTGTGGTCCTGGGTAGATGGATGCTATAAACTCGTTGTTCAACCCTTGACCCAACTGTAAGATGCGGCTGTTACCATGGGAATAGTTCTACTATGTGAAGCTGCTACTTCAGACATGGATATTGGAAAGAGAAAGAGTATGTGTACACACACACAAACACACAGATCACTTTGTGTCTTGAAGTTGTCTAAGATCATTTTCCGTGTATACAACAGAGAGCAACAAGAATATCTAAATTGTACGTGCGTTCCTGTCTCCCTTGTATGATCTTGTTTACCAAGTGAGCAAATTCTTCTGACCTTAGAACATTTGTGTACTTACTATACTACTTACTATACTTTGAAAACAGCGACAGTTGTGTTACTGTGAACCAAACTTTAGCATAAAAAACTCAAAGTTGTGAACCTAAACTTTCTCTGACTTTCGAAGTCGTTTGCAATTCAGTTTTATTTATTTAGTGCCAAATCACAGCTGGGTGCTTAATATTGTAAGGTGAACACCTTCCATTAATACAGAAAATCCCCAGTACTCAAACGACCCTCCATGAGCAAGCACTTTGGAGACAGTGGGAAGGAAAAACGTTCTTTTAACAGGAAGAAACCAGGACAGAACCAGGCTCAGGGAGGGGTGACCATCTGCTGCTGGGGGTTAGGGTGGGGAAACGAGACAAAAGACACGCTGTGGAAGAGAGCCAGAGATTAATAATGACTAATCATTAAAAGCAGAGTGGTGGATAAACACATGTAAAAAGGGCTGAGAGAAGGAGAAATGCTCAGTGCATCATGGGAAGCCCCCAGCACCCTAACTAAGGGAAGATTCAGCCTCACCTCATCCAGCCCTAATTATATTCTATATCAAATAGAAAGTTTTAAGCCTAATCTTAAAAATAGAGGTGGTCTGTCTTCTGAATCCTGCAGAGAAACCTGGGGATGTTCTTATTTTCTTCACCTGGTGATCAATAGTAAGATGTTCTAGCTTTACAGAAGGCTTTTCTGTATAACTGTTTTTTTCCAGGCTAAATGATGGTCATCTAAATTATTGAGATGCCATTTTAATTTATTTTGTATTAAAATAACAATAATAGTCCTGTGAATTTAAAAAACAAACTGTTTTTCAGAAAGTAATTTAAAAGTACTATCTCTCTGAAACGTTCTGAAGAAGAACAGGTGGATCACACCTGGCTGTAGCTCAGGTGGTAGAGCAGGTCACCTGCTAATCGGAAGGTTTTTAGTTCAGTCCCCATCTGCTCCAGTCTGCATGCCAAATTATTTAGATACTAAGCCCATGTTGCTCTCTGATGCGTCCATCGGAGTATGAATGAGTGTGAATGTTAGATAGGAAGCACTTAGAGCAGGGGTCTCAAACTCCAGTCCTCGAGGGCCGCTGTCCTGAAACTTTCCCACGTGTCCCTGCTGCAACACACCTGAATAACATTAGTAGGTCATCAGCAAGACTCCATAGAACTTGACTGCATGCTGAGGTGGCAACCTGTAACGCTAGTCAAGTAAATGTAAGTGTTTGGAAAAATGTCCTCCTAAAAGTACTTTGATTGCACCATGTTCATTCACTCATGGGCTGGTTTAACAGGAATCAAATGGCTGAACTGCCACCTCAGCGTGCAGTCAGGTTCTATGGAGTCGTGCTAATGACCTACTAATGTTACTCAGGTGTGCTGCGGCAGGGACACGTGGGAAAGTTTCAGGACAGCGGCCCTTGAGGACGGGAGTTTAACACGCCTGACTTAGAGCATCGAAAAAAGTGCTTGTGTGAATGGGTGAACGAGGCGAGCTGTGTAAAGCGCTTTGAGTGCACGATAGAGTCCATTTATCCTTCTTCACTCCAGAGTTTCCAGATAATAATTTTTTGATAGAAATGTCGAACCTAACCTTTTCTAAACTTGAATTTGAAAAACCTGATATTCTAATCAGTGAATCATCATCCCTTAGTTTATTTACGTTTATGCATAATGCATAACAAGGTATAATAGCAGAACTCTGCGTGTCAGTCATGTGTGTTGCAGGTATTGGTCTAGTTATGCTGTTCTTCAGCTGGTTGCTGTCGATTTTCAGAGCCAAGTACCACGGATATCCATACAGGTACAGGCAAACACATTAATATTAGGTTCTCCTGTTTAATCCACTGTGATTGGCTCAGATGATGCTTTGTATCGCATTGACTGAAAGTTGTTTGTCTCTGTTGCAGCTTCCTGATGAGTTAGGGCTGATCGACTCCTCCAGATTCAAAGCAAGAATCAATCGCAGGACAGAAAGCTGGCTGTTGTCCACAGCATCTTTGATGAAAAACTGTTCGCCAAGCCATGAGTCGTCTTATTTGTTAAATAAAAGTCAGTACATAATATACATACTGTGCCTTCTTACAAAATCACAAGTGGTTCCTTTACCAACAGCAGAGCTCTGATCGCTACTGTGCAGCATAAACAGTCATGTACCAGAATTTTGGCCAGATTGCTTGATTTTGATTCGTTTCTAACCTACAGGTATCCGCGTGTGTTTTTGGGTCAGGACTGTTTTGTTTAGTTCTTGTTTGTGAAGGACTGAATCTGAATTCATTTGGACATGACAGAAGTTTTTCTAGGAAAAAGTCATTTTGGGTAAGACCTCAACAGACATTATAGTCTATTGTTCCTGTGACTTTTAGGATCCAGTAGTAGTAGTAGTACCTTGTGTGGTATTTGTACTGAAAAGGTTTTGTTAAAACATTGTCTCCAACGGTTTAGACCACATATGGTGCCCTTACTCGTTTCTTTTTTATGTATAAATACTTCCCTCCTTTCGTAATACTCTCCTTGATTTTTACCGAGTTTCTACAGTTGGTATTTGCTGTTTTTGTTCCAGTTAGGCTAACAGAAATCTTGATCACTATCTGTATGTTAAACTTTAACCATAAACTCTGAGCTGAGAAGAACTGATACCACGATTTACTTTGGCAAAAAGTAAATAAAGAGCATAGTCTTGATTTTAAACCCACATTTAAATTTAAATGTCATATTTAGATTTAACGTTTGGACTTTTTTTGCCCTAGTAACTGTTTAAGTTGGCTCTCGTTCTGGAACAGAAAACCCCAAGTTTCCTGCGTTTGGGGTTACCAAACCAAGAGTTTTCACTAAACCCGTTTTCTGGAACAAATATGATTTGTGGAAACAAAAGTTACTTTCATTACACGGTTCTGTAAAATTCCATATCAGGTAATCATTGGTGTCTTATTATTGCTATCCTGCCCTTTTGTTTTGAAATGGAAAATGGCACATTGTATGAAAATATGTTGTATCAGGAATGAAACAAATGGGTACTTTGTTGTTAAGAGTTGATGGCAAGCTAACTGTTCGCACTTGGGAAATTTTTTCTAAATTGGCCTTATTTCAGAGCGTGATCGCATTCATGTGTCTTTATATGTGTGTGTACATGATTACTGAGAGTATACACACTCACAGAAGGTTGCATTTTGTGTGTTGTTTTAAATGTCTGTGGTCGCTGTGTTATCAAGTTCAACAAAGAGGGAATATTTGATCAGAGCTGATTGTTGCTGATATTAAAGTGTGTGTGTCATCAACAGAATCTGCACAGTACTGAGACTGTTCTTTGTTGCAATTTTGCCTCAATGTTGCCAAGTTGCTGCAAAGTTGCCGAAATTTTGCAAAGCTGCTGCCAAGTTGCAATAAATTTGCCAAGTTGCTGCAATGTTGCCAAGTTGTTGCCATGATTTTTCCAAGTTGCCGCTATATTGCGACATGGGGTAACTTTGTGCCAACTTGGCAACAACTTGGCTAAAATTGTGACAACTTGGAAAAATTGGAGCAATTTTGTGGCAACGTGGCAAACACTTGGCAACATTGTGGTAACTTGGCAACAACTTGGCAAAATTTTGCCATGTTGCCGGAATTTTTCCAAGTTGTTGCTTCAATATTGTCTTGTGTTTTCCTCAGAATTCGAGAATTCTGATATTAAAGTGAATTCTGAGAAAACATTCTCACAATGTTCTAGATGACATCACGTGAAATGACATGATTCTGATTCTGACTTTTTTCTCAGAATTCTGGAAAAGGAAAAAAAAAGATGATCCCACTTTTTTTTTCTTTTTTTTTCCGGTGGCCCTAATCCTCTTCCGTATGAATCAAATAGTCTGAAGGTGTTACTGGTTTAGTTTCTCACAAATGGATTAAGAGGCACATTTGTTAAGATCAGACAGAAACAAAATCCTCACACATTTCTGCTGCCTGTTACTTTTATATCTACAGTCATAAGTAACACATGATTTGGGTATTTTTACTGTATAATTTCACATATTACTTCAGAAAACAAAAACAAACAATTTCATATTTTGATAATCATATTAATAAATACCTCCCCACACCCACTATTAGACACTTACATGGAGAAATCTTATAAATGCAAGCGTGCTCACACACACAGGTGTACAAACAGGTACGCACAGACACACACTATCTTGGTTGGCTGTGCCTCTACATATATCATGCATTACCAGTCCTGTATGCTGCTCAGTAACATTTAGTATTTATTATTCACTGTTAGTGATGGATATGTTAGTTGTTGCTGTGGTTTCTCTGCTGTGTTTTTTCTTTTTGCTTGATTTTTTTCAGCAGGTGGTAAAGCCCATTTTCAGTGTCTTTTCTCTCTCTATCCCTCTTCTCCTCTATTCTTCTTGCTCTCTCCTTCTGTTAATTCTCTTCCCAACTTCTCTTTCCTTCTTTCTCTTTCCCCTCCCCCAGTATTGTATGTTTTGTACTTAAAATAAAAATAAATAATAAAAAGTCCTAATAAAAATCTAATAAACTATGACAATTAAGTGGACCAGAATAGCAAAAGGTCCACTTGGGAAAATAAATCTGCTGGGCATTTTTCTTGGTCTTTAGACAATAATTCTAATTGCTACAGTGCTGGACAGGAGAGGCAAAAAAACAACAACATACTAATAAAGGCCACGTAATATTACTTTATAATAACTTTTTTCACCCTTCGGGTCAGGATATTAAGGTTTGCAGAGCAGTTAATAGAGGCGAGACTAGTATATTTTCTATTTCTTAATGTATGTATCTAAATATTTTTTAAAGTCTTACATGTTATTTTATCGTTTGCCTGTGGGAGGCGGTAACGTTTACTCAACTGCACTAAGCCTCAAAAATAGGAGAAGAAGACCGAACCCGGAAAATATTACAAGATGGCGGAATCGGAGAACGGCGACAGTGTTAGACAGCCATTAAATTTGGACGCAGAACCTCTTAAATTATCAGAGTTGTTAGATCGTGGCTGGAAAATATTTGAGGAGGTCGACAGTACAAACGAGCCTCTTGGCTCAAACAGTATTCAAGTGAGAGTTAAGCGCGGTGTTCATATGTTAGAGGAAGCCTCCCGAATGGTTGCTCAGCTCGACTTGTTCAGCCGCAACGAAGAGCTGGAGGAGATCGCCACGACAGACCTGAAGTATCTGCTGCTGCCCGCTTTGTTGGGAGCTCTGACCATGAAGCAGACCACCCGGGACAAACGGCTGGAAATAGTCCAAACGGCCCGCGCTTACTTTATGGATTTTTTAAGGAGATGTGAAGAGTATAAGGTATCACAGTTTAAACTGCCAGACTCCACGGGTGAAAAAGCACGTCCTGATGGAGGATCAGAACATGGAAACGCTAAAGCTGATGTAAGTGGCTAACTGATAGCAACCAAATAGCAAATGAGCTAACCCTCCGGCTGTGGTCAAAATCACTACCCACTCAGCTCGGGGTGTGTGTGGTTTACTGCAGGTTTTTAACTAACATCAGTTCTCGTCATAAGTACCAGTTTGCTTACACAAAGCACAACGTCAAAAATGAGCATTTTCTGGATTCTCAGTGGTACTGGGTTTTCTTGTAGAATTAACAGTACACTCTGGGATATGTAGTTGATCATGAACAACACTGATTATTATGCATTTGTTATTTTTGTGCTGGGAAAGCAACGCACTGAGTGTGCCAGTTAGATCACATCATCCTAATGATTTATAAATGGAGAAGCATTTTTTTTAAACCAAATAACTGCAGCCTCATGTATTTTTAACCACCACTGCAGCTAAATGTATATCACTAATTGAGCTTCTCTCCGGGTACTCCGGCTTCCTCCCACAGTCCAAAGACATTAGATTAATTGGAAACTCTTAAATTCCCCATAGGTGTGCATGCCTGTGTGAATGGTTGTCAGTGTCCATGTGTTAGCCCTGCGACAGACTGGCGACCTGTCCAGGGTGTACCCCTGCGACAGCCGATAGGCTCCAGCCCGCCCCCACCCTAACAAGGATAAGAGGATGGATGGATGCTATAAATTAATATATATTGAAAAATACCACTTGACTTTTCAAATTGGCATCAGTTATTGTCATGAAAACCAAAATTTTATTCAAAATTCAGATTTTTTTTTACCCTTTAAATGCCAGTAAGATTGCATACCAACTTTTTAGGCAAAAAAGTAGATGGTTGCAATCTGTTTCATCATATAACTGATGAAACCTAATATTCGATCATCATTGCGGGTCACTACCAGTAACTATGATTTTTTTTTTTTTTTTTTTTTTTTTTTTTTTTTTTTTTGAATTTTAAAAAAAAAAAAAACCTTCATTTTGT
>VVHJ01001681.1:0-12845 GCA_015107715.1 Tylochromis polylepis
GGTGTTGTGCCAAAAACTGATCGTCTACCAAAAACTGATTTCCGGTGTTTGCCGAAAACTGATTCCTCGTATTTAAACGGCTATAAATAACTTGTTGGCCTATAATATGTGAAACATATGTCAAATGTATCGCTCATGAATGATATCAAGTCATTTTGAGCCACAAACAACATTCCTGTCACAAGGTAGAAGCTGCAATCAGTTTTTGGCAGTGACTTTTATATATCCTTTATTTATCCAGTTTAAAAAAAATCGCGTTGACATTAAAAATGTCTTTTTTAAGAGTAATCTGGCCAACAGGACAGCAGAAAGTGCAACAAATATAACAATAGTTCTGTAAACATATTTAAAGTGGACAAAAAGGACCGGATTGGTTATAATGTAAGTACAATAACACAGAGTTATAAGGATACTTGAAAAACATGTAATTTTATAACCCGTTTGTAAACCCTGTTCACCGAAGTGTATTTGCCAACATACGTAAAGATATTACACATAAAAAACACACGGAAACATTGGAAATCAGTTTTTGGCAGATGATCACTTTTTGGCACAACAGGTGTAAGCTGAAGACGGCTTCAACCGTCTGTGTTGAAAAAATAGCAACGCATCCGCACCGCATTTTCTTCTTAGTAACGGTAGCGGCGTTGTAACGATAGAAATAGTAATTAGTTAGATTACTAATTACTGAAAAAAGTAACAGCGTTATTCCCATCACTGCAAATGACTCATTCTTACTTGCGGATACGGGCTTCATAGCTCGTCCTCTGTTTCTTCAGTTCCTGCTTGAGCTGGGCCACCTTGCTTGTGGGATCTTCATTTGTTTCTGCAAGATCATCATCTTCATTGCAGCTTGGACTGTGATCCAAAGTATTTGCACAGTCCTTCAACTCTGTGGGCCTATCTTGACTCGGTTCTAATTTCGTTGCTTTGTCACTCCCTTCTGGCTCAGACAGTGAGATTTCGTAAGATGTCCAGATGGACGAAGTGTCAGCAGGCAGGCTTAGACTGGAAGGGGCTACATTGTCATAAGCAGACAGTCTGTGGGATTGGTGGAGAGCTCTGTGAGACAAGGATGTTCGAGAAGAGTCTTCATCCGAGTCTCTGTGAGTGTCTTTAAGAGTAGTTTCTTTAAGGGAGAGGGTTGAATCCTTTAGCGATAGAGTTGAGTCTTTTAGTCTCTCCCCAGATGAGGTGGTACGTCTGTGGGCTCGGAGGGACGACAGACCATTCATTAACCAGTTGCTCCCCCCGGCAGCCGATACGTCCCCTGCAGATCCCCCTATTTTCCCTCTTGGCCCACCTGAGGCTGCACTGCCCTTGAAGGTGCATCTCCAGGAAGGCAAGGCTTTAGCCTGTTTGCTAGGGCTAACAGCTGCGTCGCTTCCAACTTTTCCTTCAGTCTTGATGTCTTCCTCTGTCTTGCTTTTGCTTTTCCCTTCAATCTGACCTTCCTCACCCTTGTCCAGTGTAACAGGGCTCACTGTTGTTAGCTTAATGTCTGTAGAAGAAGTGGTAGATTGGGTTTTTTCGTTAGGCGTTTTGGAGCTTGTCCCTGAGGGGGGTGGGTGGTCACGGTTTTCTTGTGAAAGCCATTCCACCTTGCACCTTTGGCTTTCCTGTTGCTGTATAGGAACCTTAATCTCTGTTTCTGGCTCCTCACGTTGGTAAAGTCGGAAGTGTTCACTAATCAGCACAGTCATTAGGTGCTGCACTTGTGTACTTCCTGTTTAGAATGGCAAACAAAAATACAACAAATTGGCCGAGTTATCTTGTAGCTTTGTACACACTGATTGAAATGCAAGCTTTTGTTCACAAATTTGCATTAAATTAGCAAAGATCGATATGCTCTCCAACCCTCCATCATGGTGACTGGATCCTCCACTCTGGGCCGAAGGATATTAGGTCCAAACACAGTGGCCAGGTTCTGAACACTCATCTTATTCTCATTGGAGTGAGACTGCACCTCATCCAGAAACCTGAACAGACATAACCAAAAGCAAAACTTATTTCCATATAATCATCAGTGCTAAGCTTTGCTTAAGCTGGCTTTAAAAAATAATCAGGTCAGATGATTGAGAGGTCTCATTGTGACTGGTGTGTGGGATTTTTTTCTGTAATGTAAGGAGGTAGAGAAGATGTGCAGTTATGCAGAGTGATGTCACTTCCCCTGATGAAGACAGTGTGGGTGTAATGAATGTCTTTGGTTTGATAGGCTGACAAATCATCAGTTGTGAAGCCATGAAGACAGAATAATGAGTCCCATCACAATGACATCAACACTTATATATATAGTAGACAAGATACAGTTTACGTACTTGCAGATGTATTCAAGGAGGTTGTAGTTGACCTGAGGAAGTGATTTCACCTGTTTGCCGAGCTCTGTAATACCCTTGGAAAAAAGTAGATGTTTATTGCCAAGAACAGATTTTGAAATGTACCATTAAAGTCTTAAGTAGACAATTCAATACCATTTCTTTATCCTTGGTAAGAAGCTGAGCGCAAGAGAGAAACTGTGTGTATTTGGAGAATGGGATTATAGGCTCTGGCAGCTCTCGTATATACAGCTTTAACAGTGATGCCACTGTGTGGACGTCTGTGGAACTGAAAGAGAAAAGGAATGCACAATATAGAGTACTATTCCATACAGATAATAGCTTAACATATTGTTGTGGATAAAATTCCCCCTCCCACTACCTCACCTGTCAAACACTGGTTTCTCGCCGCGGTCAAAGGCATCCTGCAGTTCTCTAACATGATTGGTCTGTCCGGGGGCCCTGAAAAGGCCCTCCTCCTTGAGTCCATTTTCACGGATGAAGCATACACACTGCTCAACCAGCACAGGGACTAGTCTCTGAGGGCCACATTGGGATTCATACAGCATTGTCTCCTCTAGGTGCTGCCCAAAGACACCTTCAGTCACAAAACCAAGGAAATCATGTGATTAATAGCTCAAAATATTTCTTATGCAAACCCTGTACCCCCTTTTTAAGGCATGCAGACCCTTCTGTGTGCATGTGTGTCTATACAAGGACATTTTAAAGACTCAAACCTCCACCAAGTGGAGCCCATATAGCTCTACGTATGGCTCTGACCCATTCTTCCATGTCACTCTGGGAGCTGGCCATCAGCAGGAATGATTCATGGCTTATACCAGTTCGATCCTTTTCTCCAGCCCCTGCTGAAAAGAAAACCATGCTTCAATTTTGTCTTGGTCACTATGGAATTATGACTAGCACATTTCAAACCCACTATTAAACACATGGAATCAAACACAAAACAGATAGTACCTCTGCAAATTAGACTGGAACTAAATGGCAAGCGAACTTGCATAATTACTTTGTTTGCAGATGAGATCTGTAAACAATCTCCACCAACTACTAATATCAATATCAGTATTCTCAATAACCTCATTAGCTCAAGCGACCCTGTAAAGTACAAAGACACATTCATGCAGCTCTGCCTTTTCTTCCTCTGGGTGAACACAGCTTGATGCCACCCGGGATGACATTTCAGTTTGACATTTAGTTCATTTCAGCATAGCTTTGATTACCCTATGTGGAATTCTCTCCCGTCATACCCCTTTGCCTTTGAAGAGGTGGAAATACCCAGCAGAGATAAAAGCATAAAACTTAACTCACATATTTTAGAAAAAGCAATACAAAACACAGGATTTTAAAAGTGGATTTTGCAGGGATTGCACATGGCTCATTGTGCAGAATACATATCAGTACCTGCATTCAATGCTAAGTCCTGCACTGTGGTGCATAGTGTGTTGTGTGTGAGAGACAAACAACCCAGAAAGAGAAGGTTTCCCGTGGGACACCAGCAACTGCACCATGCTTTCACTCTTTTCTCTCTCTGTCCTGGACCTTTCCTCACGTGTGTTTTCACGCTGTTTTTTTCAACAAGACAGTCTTTGCCTACAAGGTCACATGAGATTGAGAGCAGTGTATTTGCATATAATAACCCATTTATTACAAACTCTACATATTTATTGCCAATCGTTTTCCTAAGAACAAATGTGTTTTATATATTTCTGGAACTGCTTCCTAAATTTAATGTATGAGGAAAAAAATCCACATATATTGCAATGAAAATTTGATATTCATGCTTCTGTAAAAAGAACTGAAACAACTGATTTTATGTAAGGTGGTAAATAAATAAAAGTAAAGTACTGTCTAAAAAAATTAAAGGAATTTTGGATATTACTATTCGTATCCATCGAGCAGCAGGGAGGTACTGGTCATGGTAAAAAGAAAGTACACCCCTTTTTAAAATGGGGTTTTATGTATCCAGATATGATCAAAAATAATCTGCAGGTCTTAAAATTATGTAAATACAACCTCAGATGAACTACAAAACTGTGTTGTTATTTATTTAACACATGCTAAGCCATAATACAGAAGCAGTGTGTCAAAAACTAAGTGCACCCTTACTGCTTCGATAGGAATTAAGAAGGTAAGTAACAGCCAGGTGCTGCTGATCAAATGTATTTAATTTACTGATCATCAGACAGTGATGATCTGGAAAGTAGATGTTTTGGCAGTTTGCTTCTTTGGAGGATACAGATATGTGCCAACACATTGCCTAGGAGGAAATACGTCATCAATGATCTTAGAGATGCAATTGTTGCTGTCTATCAATGCTGGAAGTCAGTTTCCAAACAATTTGATGTCTATCGTTTTACAGTGAGAGAGTTTATTCCGAAGGAGAAAACGTTTAAGACCTTTGCCAGCCTAGTAAATACACCCAATGGTTGGACCATGAAATACTCAGAGACACTGAAAACAAAAAAACCCCTAAAAAAATTAAGAGATAAGACTCTACAGGCCTCACTTAGCATGTTAAAAGTTAAAGATCATGACAGTAGAATGGCCTGTCTGAAACAGTTGCCAATAGAAAGCATCTTATCTCCAAAAAGAACATTGCAGCTTGGCTTAGGAGGGTTAAAAATCTTCTTTGGACAGACAGAATCAAACACAACATTTTAGCACAAAGTGTCAAGCCCGGTGGTGGATTGTGATTTGGGCTTGTTTTGCAGCCACAGGACCTGAGGTCAAATGTGAGGTCATCAGTCTGAAAGATAAAGCTTGGGTAATTCAAGTGGGCAACGATCAAAAGCACGCCAGCAAATCTACAACAAAATGGTTGAAAATGAAAAGAATCAAGGTGCTGCAATGTCCCAGTCAAGGTCGAGACCTCAACCATGAAATATTGTGGAGGGATCTTAAGCAGTGGATGAAGGAATGCCCGCAAACCTCGATGAAATGAAGCAACATTGTAAAGAAGAGTGGGACACAATTCCTCGACAATAATTTGAGACACCGATAAAATCATACAAGAAATAATAACGTGAAGTTGTTATTGCTAAAAGTGGTTTTACAAGATCATGTGAATGTGAATCACACAGTTTTTCATACACTGCTTCTACATTTTGGGTTAATTTTTGTTAAATAAATAATTACGTAATATGTATGTGTTGTTGTTCATTTCAGGTTGTATTTAAATAATTTTAGAACTTGTTAAGGACCAGATGATTTTTTTTATCACATCCTGATACATGAAGCCTTAAAATTGGTAGTAAAAACTGTAATATCTCCATAGAGTACAGTGGCTCAAACATACACTTAGTGAATGCACTTAGCAATATATCACTATCAGTATCAAAAGTAAAAGTGCTCAGTGTGTATGAAAATGGCCCCAGTCTGGGCTACATTATATTCTAATTACATTAATTATTAATGCATGCATTACTGGAGGCTTTTGCCTTCACGTTTAGTTGCAGTGGAGCACATTTATTTACAGCTGGGTAGTTTTATCTGTTAGAATTCATTGCACTTGAAGCTCATTGTAAGCATAATTTATGTATATCTATATATAGTGACATTTTGAACAATGACATCAGGGAGGCATCTTAATATCAAAAATCATTCTTCACTGTGACGATCTAAAACTACCAGATGGTACAAGAGAGACTTGCATCAGCACAGGTTAAACAGAGCATATGACTTGCTGCATGTGTAGTCTGATCACAATAGATCACAATTTTAAGCAAAGTACCGCTAGGTGAAACATAAAGTTTGACTTAAAAATCTAAAGGGAGCCAAGTGCATGCTTTTCTATTTGGCACTTGGTGCTAAACAGATTGTTCAGCATCTCTTGAACAAGGGTTATTTACTTGTTTCCTTGTATAACAGAACTGTCACTGTGCCAACTCACCTGGAACAATTTCAAAAAGGTGGCGACCAGGCTCGTCCTGATTGGCAGGCACCTCATTGACCTGACTACCCTGAAGAGGAATGCATCCCTGCCGGAAAAAGGCAAGGAAGGTGTGAGATAGACAGAGGTTCTGAACAAGGGCGTGTAGTGAATGTTAAATATTATGGAGCTCTGAGTACACGGGACTCTGGGCAGTTGTCCAACAGAGGGAGGCAATGATGATGGAGGGAGGAATGACTCAGGGAAACATCTCTTCATCTACTTATCCTACTGGTGCTTCCTGATGTACTAGCATTTTTTATCCTTTCAGCACAGATAGGGTCAAAGGTCAGAAACTAAGTGCTTCAGGCACAGCCACAGGGTAGGTAGTTACCACATCATCAGTGTATGTGTCAGGGCAGTAACAACACACTATGGCTTTAATGGAGACTGTGGGGAGGTCTTAATGGAGCTGATTTTCTGTGTGAAAGATAATGATATTTACTCAGCCATAGCTCGACACCAAGTATTTCATTTAGCAAGTAGTTAAAAAAAACCCCAAAACATGGTCACTTTTATTTCACTTGGCTATTTAAGAGAATGGAAAACATATTTGATTTTATTTTAGCTGAAAAGCACACAGTTGATTGATCAGCTTTGGGTTCAAAATACTAATCGGATCAGTTCAAGAAGTTGGCTCAGACGTTTCAGGTGGAATACGATGGAATATAACAGAGCAGCCTTGCAACAGGTGACATGATGTCACTGCCTCGTATGTGCTATTTTGCAATACCTGTGCTTTGCTTTCATCCTGATCCTTGTAGAAATACAGAGCTTCAGTCCTCAGGACAAACCAGCGCAGCTGCCAGTTTTTCATGATACTCCGCTGTCTCTTGAGCCAGCCCGCCTTCAGCGCTTTCTCATGATCCAGAGGAGAACAGGGCCTGGAAACCCTCGACAATTCTCCGAGAACCATGCTTTTGGACCGCGCTGCATGGGTACATACATTGAGATAAAAAAAAGAGTGACAGAAACAGTATTCCATAAAAACAGAGGATAAGTAATTTTCAAAATCTTTCTTTGTGGTCTCCCTCAGGTACCGCTAAACCCACAGCATGGGCCATGCCTCAAGATTTCATCTGAATTCAGCCTGAATTCACAAAGGGAATGCCTTCATTTCGCAGCAAGGCCATCTTGTTTTCAGAAACCCATTTATTTCTGTACATTTTATTATTTGTTTCAGATATTAACAAGGGCATTTATTATTTCCAGTTTCATTGCTATACAGAGAATAGTTTTGCTTTGGAACAGCCTGTGCTTTGACTGCTACAGCCTGAATTAAAATATGGATTTTATATTAGCATCTATATGCCAAAGGAATGAAGCAAAAACAGTGACAGTAGAGCAATCCCTAGGGAGTCAAGCAGCAAGAGAAAAGAGAGAGATAAATACAAGGCATAGGCAGAGGGGAGAAGAGAGAAATCAATGGCATCTTTTTTCCTTGTTAATTGCATTTTGCTTTCTGCTGAGGACAGCAGGGAAGGTATCTTTAAGGGCCTGGACAGAGATCTCTCTTTCCTTTCCCTCTCCTGTTTCTTCTCTTCATCCCCCCCCTTCTCTCTCTGTTATCAGCTCTCTGTCTGGACTCCTCATTTCTATTTCTCCCCTTGCTGGACATCCTTCCTTTGCAGAGTCATGATTGCTGAAAACTAAGAAGAAAGACCATGTGAAGCAGTCATTTCCAAAATGACAGCTGAAGCAGGCTGATCAAGGTTTATAAATACAGCAGATATACTGTAACCATGTCTCATACTTTGTTATAAAAGCAAAACAAAATCTCAAGAAGGAACTGATTTTTATTATTCTGTCAACAATTAGTTAACAAGCATCATATCACTTACTTCTCAGGAAATAATGCTCTCATCGCCTAACCTATAACATAATTACTGATGAGCTATTTGATGAGCTCACTGGTAATAACCAGTGGTGGAAGAAGATTTTAGGTCTGTTAGTTAACATAGCAACACCTGAATATTTTTAGATTAATGAGTAACACAGTCAAAGTAGTAAGTAAAGCTTAAAAATTGTAATACTGAAGTAAAGTACAGTGTCTTACCCAACACAGTATTTGAGCGAATGTAAGCCTTGAAAAGAAATATAGTCACGTGTTCTGGTGCAGACATCTCAGCTACATTCGCCCACTGTAGTATCAAAAGTAAAAGGGCTCACGCTGGTTAAGATTATTAATGATGCATTACTGTAGCGTTTTGCTGTTATGGTTGGTTGCAGTGAAGCTGATTTAAACTATTTTATTTATCACTGAGTAGTTTACAGTTTAAGCTTATTGTAAGTGTTGTAAATGCATATATAAACAGTTCAATCTAAAATAACAAGGACTCACTGAGGTGGTAGCAACATAAAAGCTCACACACTCATATTCAGGACAGTATTTGAATAAATGCTATGAGGTTTTACCTTGTGGATAGCTGCTCCAACTTTTAAATTATTTAAATGTAAATTATTTAGTTATTATTGAAATAATTCAGTTATTAGTATAAAATGTATTGTATGTCATTACCATTTGAATGAGATAAGACTGCAACAATACATTTATTAGTGATTATAATAAACACAGCTCAGTATCAGAATGGTCTTCCTTGTAATTTTGAATCTATGGTATCTCAAAAGGACCACATCATATTTACTAGCCCTTATGTTATCCACTCAAATGTTTCAGCAATTGTCCAACAGATAACAGAGGAGCTTCATCCACATCATTCACAGGTTTACAAATAATGTCTCCCAGCATAACAGAGTAGGCTCCAGACTGAGCTCTGTGATGCTGTTTGAATTTGCCCTAAAAGATGCTGCATAAAAGGGTCAGTGGAGAGCAGAGCTGGGAATCTAATCAAAGGAGGATACCATTACAGCAAATGAGAGATGGCAAGCACACAACACACGGCAAGCAAAACTACTGCACTCTCTGACTGTATTCGTGAAGGAGAAAGAGGAGGCACTTCTCCACCCCATCATCTTTTATGATCTGATTTTTACAGCTGGCCTAGAACAAGTGATCAGCTGCCAGGGGAGAAACAAAGGAACATTTTCGCCTAAAGACACAGAAATACGAGGCTTCATGAAGAAGATGTTTCAAAACAGCAGTTGGAATAATAATCATTTTTTCCTGGAAATAAGGTGGCAGCTATCACAACTCCCCATGGCACCTGCAACAGTGTGCCACACTGTGTGTTATCTAGCAACCACTTGCTATAAAGAGCACAGAAAGTATTTATACACTGCATCATGATAACCTTGGTGCGAGGAGCTGTTCCTCCGATTTACAGCTTCCATATTAATCTTCACACCATCATGTGAGAGGCACGTATATTTGGTGTCCCAACTTCTGTGGTCACAGATGGATTTTACCCAGCATTAGAGGAACTATGTTTGAGAGTTAGCTGTTGTGATTTACAGGGGTGGAGAGTCACGCATTCCTCCCAACTGGATTTCTGTCACCTGCTAAAAGCCCACAGCCAAATAGCTGGGGAAACCTTGAACAGAGGTACAGTCATGCGTTCAGGTGCACACGTCAGAATATGGGTGATTTTGAGATGGATAATTATCTTCCCAGCACCGATGCTTACTACAGTGTGCCTCGTCTCCATCAGAATTAAATCTTCTAGGAATAAGGGTAGTGTAATCACCTGAGGAAGACATGTCGGATTACATCATCCTATAGTAGAGCCTGTTAACGCTCAGTGAGCTCTCGACAGAACAGCTGAAGCCACTACACTCAGGATCATGCAAGAAAATGAATCAAATTGCTAGTAAAAATGCTCACTAGAATGCAAGGACACACTGATCTGCATGTCATTATCAGTGAAAGCACTAACGACAATATTGATGATACACTATAAAAAAGACAGCAGGACAGACTGAACACTGCAGCAGCAGTAAGTTAAATAAAAAAAAGAAAAAGAAAAAAAGAAGCAGAAAGCAGCAAGAAAGGAAGGCAAGACAGAAAAATGAAGCCTGGATGAAGGATGGAGGAAAGGGAGGAGGGACTGTGCTTACCCCGGCGTGCCTGTTTTATCTTGGGGCTCAGCATGGTTACCGTTGCTATACTGCTCCTTCTCACAGAGACATGACCGCATCCCTCTGTTCACACACTATTCCTCACATACACGCTCTACCGGCTTCTCTCGCTGTTGCCTCGCCCTGTTACTCCTCATCCTCTTCGAGCATCTCGCTCCCTGCCTCACAGTCTTGCACTCTGTCTGATTTTACACTCACACACACATACACACACACTTAACCTCACACTCTCCTCTGGCTCCCCTCTTCCCTTTACGTCTGACTCCCCCTCTCTGTCCCACTGGCCCAGTACGCTGTTGTTCTCATATACCTAGAGCCCTGCCTACTCTCTCCCTCTCTTTCTCTTTGGTCTGTCTCTTTATCAGTCACTCTGCCTTCTGCTGCACACTCTCAGTATCAATTTCTCACCATCTATAAATATGTCTGGCTTGGTGTCCTCTGTCTTGTCATCCTTTTCTGTGTTTTTAGCTTTTCTATTGCTCCACAGTCTTCACAATCCCCACAGCTGGTTGTGGAGATTTGATTATGGGCTCATGTGAAACCTGATGTACAACCTCAGATCAATATATTTGATTCCACTGACATCAGTCTCACTACTAAGTGTTATGATGCAGTGAAAGTAGATGTGACACTACGATGTTGACATTTAACGGTAAATCTGGGAAATTTTGCTGATACCTTTAAGTGGAATTAAATAAATTCAACCCCTGTGACAAGCAGGCATTTAGAAATATAACATTTATTCAGCTGTTTTAAGACCTTAGAACAGACATAAAAAAAAACCCAGCAATTGTATGTATGTGCAAATGTCTGGATCCCCTTCTAGTTATAAATTCATCAACATCATTTTTTTTCCTAAGGACATTTTCAGATTTTCATGAGTTCTCTATTTCTTCAAACCTGAAGTAGCACCTACCACCGACTCCCTAAGGTCCTGAGTCAGCCATGCACCTGGTGAGGATCTAAAAATGAAGCTTATTGATGCACGACAATCAGAGACAAGCTATAAAAAGGTTTCGATTTCCTGTGTCTGAAAATGTCATTAAAAATGTCATTTAGAGGAAGTCAAGACAAGAACTAGAAACCCATTAATAACGGTTAGAGAAAACTGTCTCCTTGAGAGGAGGTGGTGCATCATTCCCATGCACAACATATATGGAAGCATTTTCAGAAATCATTATGCCACAAGTTAGTGTATGAAGTTTGTAAGGCAACATCTTGATCTGACAGCTGTTAACAGATAAAGTAAAATTAAGTCACAATCAATCGGACTTTGGAGAAGAAAAGTATAAAGCATTAGTGCAGTGGATCCACATAAAGGGGAAACACTGAAATCCACTTAGAAAGCTTTTCCCCTGTCAAGAGATTAAACCGAGGCCAGTCTTGCTGGGAGGCAACATCCCCAACCACTGGGCCGCCTAACATTAACATTTTAAAAAGATGTCTTCTTAAATCTTTGTTGTTTTTGTTTTTTTGTTTTTAAAGTACGTGCACTTTGGCCGTATAATCCATTGCAGACATTTGGCAGAACACATTTTGGGTGGACATGTTCAAATCAAACAAAACTGTAGTGTAAACACTCATATTAAGCACCCTGTCTCACTCATTGTAAGATTTACAGTCGGACAGTAAATGCCAAACTACTCAGTCACTCAGTAATCTGTGTGGTAAAAGCCAAAAGTCTCGAGGGTGTGATGTTCTTGTTCCTGTTCAGCTTGTTATAAGGTTGTAGTCTGTGAAAAAGCATCAAAATGCTGAAATCAAGAGGGTGGATGAGACCAATATGCAGTACAGAGACACTGTAAGAAGAAAAAGCTAACTGAGATTTCTCTAACAGTCTGTTATTTACACATGACACTATACATTAAGACTTTATAAAGGAGAAGCATTTTTAATAACATAACTTTGGCCATGGAAACAGCTTATACTCTCACAGGCAGTACACGGATCACACAGGTGGATAGAGAAATACTGATGAAAAAGACAAAACAAAATTACAGCTTAACTTCATTTGAGAGCTAAAATGAAGTTAAGCTTAAAATAAATAATCACCTTGTATTATATGGTTATATTCAACACAAAACAAGTAAAAAACTGAGCTTTACCTGTGAGTTCCTTTGCTTTGTCACTGATATGTGGAGTCCTGTTAGGATTCATGGCACTGAACTTGTGTGCATCGTAGGTAACATTCTCCACTGGGGCCATTTCTAGAGCCATAATGCAAGCAAGCACATTCAGGCTCTAAACAATGACAATACTGAAATCTCAGTCCTCTGCTTAATAGCCAATCTCCAAGAAACAAATCAAATGACATTCACATGCTCACAGAAAAGGGACCACTATAGTTGCTATCAGTAACACCTCTGACTTGTCTCTCAGGAATGCTAATGTGAACAGACATGATGTGATAGAGGGAAGGAAATAAAGACTGTCATGCGAGCATTACTTGCCATGTTGTCTTGGATGGGTAGACCGGACGACTCTCTCTCTCTCTGGAGCCAGACTCTCCGTGCAGCAAAAAAAAAAAAAAAAAAAAAAAGAGTCCCAGT
>VVHJ01001681.1:12865-25623 GCA_015107715.1 Tylochromis polylepis
ACCCTCAGGGCAAAAAAAAAAAAAAAGAAAAAAAAAAGAGTCACACTGTCTGAAGCATCTGCAGTGATAGGTACTGCTTTACAGGGAAATAACACACAGCTGTGATGTTCTCCCACTGTCCTTGTCCTCATTTTCAGTCTGTCTCTCACTCAGGAAGTGAGCTGGCCCAATGGAGAAGTGAAAACTGCTGACTTCTGTACAAAATAATATTAGTTTCTCCTTTAAATGGCATCATTGTACCACTCATGTCACTTACAATACGGCAAAATAAAGTGCTGTAAATGCTTTTCCAATATGCAAATCAAGGGGGTGAGGTCAGGTAAGAAGCTTTAATTTAAAAAATGTCTTAAAAAATATGTTTCCTTAAAGTTGCACAGTGACATAAAACAGAAAAAATATGTGAAACATATTTTCTTACGGCATAAAAACATCACATCACAAAATAACTGTGTCAGTATAAATAAAATATATTGGGATATCAAGTGGCAACCAGCTAGAGATGAATTCAAGAAAAGAGAATTACAGAAGTTTAAAAAGCCTTTATGTGATCAACTTGATCGCTCCATATGTACAAGCGGCACTACAGGAGACACTGATTTATGTCACACAACATGGCCACTCACACAGTCCAGACACACCAGCCTCTGGGGTGTGTGGAATATCATCTATAATCTAGAAATACAGTCCTGAGGGACACACAGGAAATGAGTGTGTGTAATTGAGGCATGAAAAAAGCATATTCCATTAATGAGAGCAGAGGAAGTGTCATGGCACAAATGACTCGGAGCAGGTTAGAGAGGTAACGACATTAGGTTGGGAACAAAGTCTTTTGGGTCGTCTGTTGTTAACCATTATCTCCAGCTAATCACTGGACTTGCTAATTTTATGAAAACACAGCAAATTTGATCAGTTGTATGTTTTACAGTACACCGTAACAAACGTTTATTTAAAGCAACAATAAAGAATGACATTTAAAAATGATTACTGGGATATAAAAACAAGTACAAACACAGGCATTCATGTAGACGCTCGCAGCTGAAACAGTATCAGAAATATTGAGTACTTTACACAAATTATATAAAACAAAGAGAAAATAAAAACACTGTTTCTTAAAGTAGAAGTATTCAGTGAGGGCTCTAAAAACTAGGGAAACGTCTACATTGGTGGTAGATACCCTGAAAGTCACTTTGTAAACTATTCTCCTGGAAAATCTACTCTATAGCCTATTTAATATCAAAATATATTAGATATACTAAAATCAAGTACAAGATATGGCATTAAAGTTACTGAATCTAAAAAGGCCATTATCACAAACAACCTTACACAGAGGAACTAAGAGTGAATATTTGTACTTGAGCAATACTGGAAATGTTTTCAAATAAGCTAACAAAGGTCAGAGTGACAGTTTTAAATGTCTATGGCAGCTTTGTCCTCTCTGGCTTGTCTGCTGCCCACCCGTCTCCGACCCTCCAACAGAAATGACAGCACTATCACCCAGCGCTGTGCTAGTGACCGCTGTCGTGCGGAGCTTTCACATTGTCTAAAGTAGGTGGTTGTTCCAGTGGCGACAGCATCAAACTGCTCAGTCAGAAGCCACACCTCCCAGAGGAGTGTCAGTCCATTCATGATCATCATGACAACAACCCAGAACTCCTCTCCTAACAATGTGAGCCACAATGAGAAGCTGTGGCTGCCTCTAGGCATCTTGCTGTACAGGTAGCTTATTCCTGTGGCAAGAAAAAGAAAGTGGGCAGCCACCATGGAGAGAATGAAGACCAGGAACAGGCGGTGGTTACCCCGACCAATGCACCGGTTGAGGAAAAGGCAGTGATGGTCATAGTCTTTAATGCACACTTCACACAGCTTGCAGTGTTTAGTGTAGTCAGGCTGTAAGAGCTGTGATGAAGACAAAGAGAAGGTCATCAAAATATCAGAAAAAAGTAATGCAACTTGATGTATACTCTTTACCAAAAAAATGGACAGAGCTTTGAACCTGCATTCTTTATAATGACCCACATAAGGCCACTCCTCTGGTTTCTAGATCCTGATGAGTTCATGGACTCACTGACTAGTAAGTCTTGTTCACTACACACCATGATGTCCATTTTATAAATTATGGTGTCATTTAGAGCAAAGCAAGTAATAAAGGTAATATTTGGGGCATGTTTCTTTTTTGACTTGTATATTAAAGTGGGCTGGAATATTCTGGAATGGCGTTCTGGCACCTTCGGTGCTTGAGTAATTAAACCTGATATGCAGGTTACTGCATATTACTAGCAAATGAGTTAATTTTTTGTGTGATGCAGGCTGGCATTACTTTCAGTGATAACATGGAAATATTTGTTCAGTAATAAGAAAATAATGACATCCCATAGACCGCTTACACCTTCAACATATCATTTTTTCTTCTTATCCCTGTACTATGTTCATGGTGCAGATGTAAATACATTTTTGTTTGTGGCTGATTTAGCATCTAGCTAAAGAGGAGAAGAGTAGTGACCATAAACTGAGAAACTTTTTTTAAGTGGCTGAGAACTGAAAACATCACTGAACACACAAACTGTTTCTTTGCAGTTTGTTAAAAAAATGTGTCTGCTAGGTAATGTTCAACTAATTTACATTTTTTCCTCCCAGGAAAAAATTGTATATGTGTGACACAAGCTGTATGGAAGAAGGATGAGAAAGGAAGATGACAGATTAATTTCAAAGTAAGAACTTTGAAATTAGTTCAGCAAGTTAAATTTTATAATCTGGAAAGTTAAATCTTGCATATAAAGTCTCATTTCATGTAAAACAAGTTACCCACATACCCATATGAATGTCTCACCTCACAGTATGGACAGAACCTTTGTGGGCTCTGGTTCTTCTCCACCAGATCAGCGATACAAGAGAACCGAGGATCTGATTCTGCTCTGTCTAGTGTCCCAGGGTCTTGAGTCAGAACCTTACAGAATAACCCAAGGAGTATGGAGAAGTGGACCATCGACACCTGCGTTAAAGCACTGGTTGGCCACACACATTCACAACGTTAAGGATAAAAATTTTAATAGGACATTTTACATACATTTTAATAGTTAAAATCCTAGATTAAATTTGGCTTACTATGTATTACTATGCGTTTGTATTTATGAAACGAAAACACCTAGAAGACCAGTGTTCAGGTCACAACCTTTGAAGTGAGAAAACTTGTCAAATGTCTAGGCAAATGCCACTGTCATATGTGCATATCCACTTAGTGTACATGCACATATCATATAGCAAATAGGATTAGTGTGTGAGAGAAGGGCTGGGCAGTCACAAAAAAAATCAGACAAGAACTAGAATTACAGACTAGGTAGAATACCAAGTAATCTAGTTGCAGTTTACAACCATGTTTGTTGGAATTCACATAAAATTGTAATATATATATATATATATATATATATATATGAAAATGTGAAAAATATAACAGGCAGGAATGAAAGATTAGTGTAACCAATTCAATCTTTTCCCTCTCCTGAGTTACGACATTTTTTTGTTTTGAAGTGATTATAATGTCGCAGTGAAGTTGAGTTTTGACTTCTTCTTCACCACACCTGCCTCTATCTCACCTGCCCCCTATACTCTTTTCCTCCAACCCTCTACATGTCCTTCTTCACTACATCCATGAATCTCTCCTGTGGTTTTCCTCGCTTTCTCCTGCCCAGCAGCTCCATATTTAGCATCCTTCGCCCAGCGTATCCACTATCCCTCCATCTCAGCCTTGTCTCTCCAACTTTGTCTCCAAACTGCTCAAACATACTAATTTCTAATCCTGTCCCTCCTAGTCACTTCCACCGAACTCTTAGCATCTTCATCTCTCCCACCAGTATTTTTGTGAGTGCCACCATCCACAAATAATACATCACAGCAGGTCTCACTACCATCTTGTAAACCTTCCCTCTGACCCTCGTTGCTATCCATCTGTCACAAATAACCCCGTTCACTTTGACAACACCCAACGCTTTGGATGGTTGACCGCAGATATTTAAACTCATCCACTTTCACTACGTCTACTCCTTGCAGCTTCACTGTTACACCTGTCTCCCTCTCATTCACACATGTATTCTTGTCTTGCTTCTACTGACTTCCATTCCTCTTCTCTCCAGAGCATATGCACACCTCTTCAGACTCCAGATTCACAATCACAATATCGTCTGCAACATCATTGTCCACGGAGCCTGCTGCCTGACCTTATCTGTCAACCTGTTCATCACCAGTGCAAAGAAGAAGGGGCTCAAAGCTGATCCCTGATGTAATCCCACCCCTATCTTCAACCCATCTGTCACTCCTACCACACACCTCAGCAATGCCTTGCTCACTCTTGTCCTCACTCCCTCCAAGATTAGGTTAAACAAAGGTCCCCGCTATCATACACATCTCCATATGTGACTATTTGAATACAAAATGTAGTCACTTCATCATACAGTGGCATTCTATTTTGTCATAAATAGTGTATGAATCTGATGTGTTAATCTATGCATCCAGTTGAACAACTATGCTGAACTCCAAGGCTCACAGCTCTTGCTAGTGTAGAGGTTTGAAAAGCCGAATTATCAAGAAATATGTATGAGCAAAAGACCTAATATATGCTAGCTTTTTTAAGGATATTAGGCATCATTTTTCCATAGAAGCAAAGCAGAGAATGGCTCAAACCAGCAATGAGGGTTCCCAAGTAGATCGGGTTAGGTAACCTAGAAAGAAGACATATGCTATTTCAATGGAGTGATATAACAAACAGTAAAGGATGATTATTTACATGTACTATAATTTTTGCCAAACCTTTGGTATGTGGTCATGCGGTGGTATTGTGTAAAAATGCTTCTGGCAAGCCATGGGAAGAGCAAACCACAGATTAAACCCCCATAGCCTCCCAACATGGCTGCTATCAGCAGGATGGCAGCTCCACTCAGTGATGGAAAAAACAGTGTCCAGTAGTATAAAACTGTTAAGAAAGAAGAACACATAACAGCCTTTTACCTGTTTATACGAGCACATTCAGCATATAAACATCTATAAAGCCCATTTCATGTTACAGCTCTGTTACTAGAACTGGTCTGCAATTATTATCTTTTGTGTTTTTATTGTAAAATGAATGAATAGAGCTCATATACAGAGCCATATGTACCATGAGACTCTCTGGGCTTGTGGTGTATTGGCTCATTAATGTACCGACTCAGTAGTTTGGTGAGTTGCTGATGTCTAGAGAAAAAAATACAGCAGAGTAATAATCAGCATCATAATCCCAAGAGAAAGATTGAATCAGGAAAAGCAAACGTACTGGATATTTCAAAGGTGCCAAAGGATGCTAGAATCAAATGCAGTGTCCTTCTAGTTTTATGGGGGGGTTTTTCTCACATATTTCTAGAAACAGCAGATTCACCTAAATGTTTTGCCCTGTTTGCTGAGATCCAGTGGTGTGAGGCCGCTATGATTCTTCTGATGGAGCATCCCGCACCCTGTTCTCTGCAGCAGTATCCAGCAGACTTCCACTCCACCCCTCTCTGCTGCGACGTGAAGCGCTGTTGCACCCTGCTGGTCAACTGCATCCACAGCACACCTCTGAAACATATTTGCAAATCCCAGAAAATGTACATAATTTAAGTCTTGTTTTACATTTTAAACAGTTTAAAAAGTGGATAAGTAGTGCAAAAATTTTTTATCTTTGCACAAAAGTGAAAAAGCTAAAAACATCAACATGGGATGCCTATTATTTTCAGACTGCATTAAAACAGGTACAGGCATTGGTGGAAATCCCTGCTCAGGCTCAGGAAAACAGTCAGTGACTACGGTCCAATGCGCCATCCCCAAAATGCAAGTTGAAACCATGCATTCACCATGCAAATATATACTCTGTGTGTTACATGCAACACACAGAGTGAGAGACAACCAATCACTCATA
The DNA here is from genome assembly GCA_015107715.1 of Tylochromis polylepis. Lineage (NCBI taxonomy): Eukaryota > Metazoa > Chordata > Actinopteri > Cichliformes > Cichlidae > Tylochromis > Tylochromis polylepis. The sequence goes on from VVHJ01001681.1 coordinate 18,786, forward strand.
TTTAGACTACGAATAATCCGTACTCTAAATGTTTGGGTTAAAGAAGCACAAAAATCAAACGGTGGCAAAAAAATAAAGTCACAGTACATTTTTGTATGATGATTTTCATCATCCTGGCAGCTTTTACATAATATATATTTGACTCAACATTTTTATTAAAACTTTTAGATTGGGCTTTAAGGCTTTAAGATAATACTGTGTGTATTATCTTGTGTATTACTGTGTAATAATACCGTTGCACAACTAAAGACGGTGAAAGAGGCAGACTGTATCATACCTGGTCCTTGAGCAAATACCGAATAACTTCTGTGTTTCCTGTGGATGCAGCCAGGTGAAGGGGAGTCACCTGGTACATGTCTGTGTCTGTGAACCTAAACATTCCTGTCTCCCACAAATAGTGCACTGCAATGCTGGAAAAACAACTAACAGTTAGTGCATGCATAATACAGTACTGTGCAAAAGTCACACCACATTTCTTTATACTTTCCTTCCAAGAAGCCAGACTTTCTTGTCATTTTTTTAAATGTCTTGAGCAATAGTTCTCCAGGCTTTCTGGAGGTTTTTTTTTAAAGTTTTCATTGGACATTGGCTGCTTTTTCACTCATTTTCTGTCCAAGACATACAGAAATGTTCTTTCTGTTAAGCCCCATAACACTGGCCTTTGAATCATTCAAGCATAAAAAAGCATCTAATTCAAAAGATTGTGTGGTGTTGTGTCTACACATAACAGACAACTTAGCAAAGAACCAATTTTAAACCGCAACTTCAGGCGGTTTGTTACTAGCAAAACAAAAACAAAAAGTTCTCATTTCTTTAGTTGAATCTGCAAAAAAAAGAAAAAAAAAGCCAATGACAGCACAGTTTGATAGGCAAAAGTATTTTTACATCAAAAAGGTGATTCCCAAAGAGCTATTGTATCTTCTTAAGAACCTGTCTTTCAGTATGTCTTTCAGACATGTCCTACAAAATAGGAAAAAAATCCAGCAAAGACCTGACACACGACCTGAAAGATGCATCTCCAGCTGATCCACCTACGGTTCACTGAAGCCTCATCAGAAATCGTCTCAGCTGAATGGTGGCTGCTTGGAAGCCGTTGTTAAAGAAGGGAAACGGGAAAAAGGTTGAGGCATATCAAACTGCATAAGAACTGGACTGAAAATCAGTGCCAACAGGTTTTTTTTTTGGAGTGATCAATCCAAATTTGAAAATTTTGGTTCTATCTATTTATGTTCAAATCAGTATGCACAGAGAAGGTCAGGAGAGAGGTACAACAGCAAGCGTCTACAGCCATTTGTAAAAGATGGCGGAGGCTCTTTCATGGTTTGGGGCTGCATTTCAGCTAGAGGTGCTGGGAATCTTCCCAAAAATATGAATGCAGAAAAGCATGGTAGGATTTTGACCCACCATGCAATACCATCTGGAAAGTAACTGACTGTCAGAAGCTTCTTTTTTTAGCATGACAATGATCCCAAACACACTGCCAGTGCCGTAAAAGAATACCTGGATAGTGTTTCACTGTATGTTTTTCTATCGGTGGATTGGCCTCACCAAAGCCCGGACCTTCTTATTAAAGCGGTGTAGAAATATTTTGGCAGAAAATGGGAGTAAAGGCAGACAAGATCTAAGGAAGTACTTTGAATGTCATTCAAGAAGGCAGGAGAACTATTCCTGAAGACTACTTAAAGAAATCACAAGAAAGCTTGTCTAAGAGAGTTCAGGCTGTGTTGAAGAGTAAAGGTGATCTTAGCAAATATTGACTTTGAAGCTCATTAGAACTTTACAATCTGTCAACCTTATATACTATATTTCTATTTATGTTTAGACATTTTTCAATAAATCACTGCACCTATTTCCCATTTTTCTAGCAAAATATAAAGAAATGAGGGGTGGCTCAGGGCTTTTGCACAGCACTGTATATATAACTGTGTAGTAGCACATGGCAAAAACAACTAAGTTTGTGGTCCGATCTTTCATCCACTTACATGCTCCCCCCAGTGACCGCATGGTGCAGTGATGTTTTTCCCTGTAGGTCTATGAGACGTAAATCGGCCCCGTACTGCATCATTTGGTGTATGATGTAGATGTTCCCTTGCCTATGGTAGTACAAAGTGCATCAGCTCAAATCATGCTCTCACCTTGAGAATCCAGGCTTTAACTAAATATACAGCTGCTGCTCACCTGCAGGCAAAATGAAAAGCTGTCTGTCCTGCATCACATGTCAGGTTAGGATCAGCTCCTGCACTAAGGAAAAGGTCGACCAAGGCTCGGTTACCATGTAGAGCAGCATAGTGGAGTGGGATGAAGCCCCCCCAACCTGAATGATGACAAACACAACACATTTACACAGTCAAGCTTGATGACGCTGACCTTCAACCCTGACTCTTTGACTAACAATATGAGACTGGCATAAATACACGGACTGTCAGTCTGTTGATGCTGAAAGCCCTCTCAAGTTTGGGGGTTGGAGTCCTTCAGCACAATGTGACTTTGTGCTGTGTTGTTACAGGATCTGTCCATCTCTCCATCACAGGATCTGTGCCAGACCATCTCACAGAGGAGCTGCAGCAGAGTTAGGTTTCTTTTTGGCATTGTGGCAAAATCAAACCAGGAGAGAATGTTCAAGTATACAATAACATCTTGTAAAACTATAGTTGTCTCCCGGTGGCACATTTGCACATTTTTCGAAAGTTCAAAAGCCAGGCATTACAAACAGCATAGTGTGGGTATAAATGTTCTCTTTCTAAACAATGTTTTCAGCAGTTTTCTCGCAAAAATGGGGAAGTCAAGAAATCCCGTCGCGATGAGGTTGAATAGCTAATGACATTTACAAGAAGCTAGATCTTCAGTTTTCACTGTATTTCGTCCTCGCTTACCTTTTTGCTTGAGTCTGGATCGGTTACTCTGAACGAAGTGTATACACTCTTCAATATTTCCTCTCTGTATACAATCAAATATGTCTCCACCGCTGACGGAAGACATGGCCATCGGATGCATTATGATGGGTACACGGAGGCCGCCTTCTACTGTTTCCACCGACAGAAACTGCAAAGGAAGCAAAATCAACTCCTGGGATGGGGCGCTACAACATCATTAAGGTAACGTGAGAAGGGATCTCATGTATCGCTACAAAGCAACCGAGATCTTTCATTGTGTCAAACTGATTGAGGCAATCCACGCCCTGGACACCGCATTGGCTGCAGCGAGTCACATGACCGCGCTTTGATCAAAGCACGTGGTCGCTATATATACCGTGACGCCTGTGCTATGCTGCGATACCAAGTCAATACAGGGCCAGTATTGCTGATACCAGTACCAAGACTGATACTTTAAAACCATAATAACAGCTTATGTAGGGGAGAGCAGAATGTCGTGATTCTGAAGATAAATCATCAGATTTCCAATTTCATGATTGCTCAAAAAAATAAAAATAACAGTCTAAATAGCCATTCATTTTACCTGACTCTTTGAATATCTCCCTTCCTAATTATGTCCCTTCATCTATTTTCTTGTGTTAATTTCGTCTTCCTCACTTCTCCACAGCTGGTGCAGCATCAAGGCCTGGTTACTAGTTGTTGTTGGTACTACTGTTCATGGTGCAGCAGCCCTGACAGTTAACATATTCGTTAATTTGACACATTGTGCTGCATTTCTTTTTCCTTCTTTTTCATTGTTTTCTCTCAGCTTTCCAGCTCCACCTTTTAGCCACTTCTTCTGCACTGAACCTTTTCTACAAGCTGCATGAGCCCGCAGCAAAGGTAGAGGAGGGAATGGGCTCCTGTAAGTGCTTGTACTTGGTGCACAGTGGCCCCTCAGGCCGGCGCATCGGTCCAAAAGTGCTTCGGCCCATTGGGAAAAGGCCCTGTATGCCAGATTACCTGATTTAGAGGATAGAAACAAAATATCGATCCAATCATGCTAGTATCGATCCAATGCCAATGCCAGCGTTGGTATCGATATTATCGATATTTGACTCGACCCGCCCACCTCTAGTGGGCAGTATGAATTGTAGAATATGCAGAAAGTGGCTTGGGGAACTTAACAGGATAGTGTAAAAGAAATGTAAACGCCACGTTTAATGTAAGGCATATACTGAAGGAAAAAAGGGTATGTTTTTTATTTTTTTTATTTATTATTTGCCCCTTGCATTTAGTCGTGTAAGACCATGTAAGAATAACATAGTTTAACCTGTAGTGCTCAGGAGGTGAGTATGTTGGGGACGGAGGCTGAAATAAGAGTCCAGCTTTTTAACCTCGTAAGGAGCTCGTCAGCTTACAGAGGTTGGTTAACACTTTCCGCTTTGAAAGTGGTCACTATATGACGGCTTGAACCTACAAAAGTGAGGGTGACTTTGACTGGGGAGCTGACTCATATGTGTGAAAACGGCAAGTGTATGTAATTTCCATAGCCACACTGTTATCTTTAGTCTTACATTTGCATGCGCTAATTCTGGAACCCCCGTTAAGTGCAGGCATTTTCACTTGTGATACTTAATCTCAGTAATAATATTGAGCGATGCGGAAGGACATTGCTAAACCATTTTCTGGCTACACCAGAGTTTCTGCTCTCTTTAGTGAAAAGCACCGGTTCACTAACTTATCAAGCTTGAAAGTGTGTGTGTGTGTAATTATGAGCCTTTTTTTCACTTCCAACTGCTGTTGGCACGTTTCTGTATCGTCAATACTCACAAGATGGCGCCGTTTAGTCATTTTAGCTTAACACTTTCACCAGTGCCCCACTCTTCTGTGTGTAGATTTTCTGCTGCGTTTGTTGGCCTTAATTCACATTCAGGAAATGTGCTGTGTTCTGCAATGTTACTAAAGGCTAGTTTCTGTATTTGAAATACTACTTTAACATATAAATACATCTACCAGTCCCCACAGGGTTCAAGGCCTTTCATGCGTTGCTCTTCTCATAGGTTGGTTTTGAAAAGTCCTTCCTTAATTTACAAACAGTCCTGCCATTCTGTTTATTACCGGCAAACAAACAAAAAGTGTTTCACCAGCAAGTCGATTCCTTCACACCAAATTGTGACTAAAAGCCAGTTTTGTGGCTTTTTTTTGGTGAGTCACGGGCCATGTCACTGTGATTAAATATCACAACAACCTTACAAGACTGGTCTATAAAAAGAAAAGGGACGTTTCTTTGAGCTGCAGTGGGTGGGCCTCATCTAACCAGCTAAACAACTGTTATTTCACTTCTGCTTCAGTAAGGAAGTGGGAAAGCACATGACTCGCACCAGCTGATTTGAGTTGCTCAAAGTTCAGTCTACTTGGTGGAGATTAGAAAGGGGTGGGTAGTTTTACAAAGGGGTCTGTAGAGCGTGCACCAGTCATGTCTTAGCAGGTTTCTTCTTGTCCTTTCCTCCTGACATGGGAACAGAGACAGACCACTCAGGTAGTTGGAATAACACAGCACAGATGACAACATCACCTTAGTGCCAGGAAAACCCCAGATGGCTCTTACACAAGCTCAGGTAAAGAATGATCTGTTGCATTAACAAAGAGTTTATTGTGAGCATGTATGCATTTTTCACTTTGATGTATTTGACTGCATGCGAGTGAAAAACTCATGAGGCAAATTTTGGTTTCACTAGTTGGCAGCAACTCCTCTACACTGGGAAAATGACATCAAAGTATTCGTGAATTTTGAGGGGAATGTGAGCTGCCTTTTACTTTACTTACAGCTATAACTAAATTTAGTGGTTCTGGCTTATCAGTTAAGCCCTCTGATTCTTACCACCATTGTTCGTTATGAGTACATGATTCAAAATGGAAAGTAGTCAAAATAGAGCGGCTATAATATGGAAATGGCACTCTGGCTACGATTGTCATGCAGTACAATGGCAAGAACGTTTAGCAATACAACTCCTCACCTCCTGATATGCTGTTAAGCAGAAGTGAAGCACATTGCCTCGCAGTATTTAAATAAAGGGCTTGTTCAGAGTCACTTACCCCCAACAGTGTTGTTCTTTTATTAGGATAATATGCTTTTGATTTTGGAAGTGCAATTGTCTTGAATTGACCTCATGGTGTCATTTTCACATGAGCGATAACTGCTGCTGGTTATTTAACACTGCACTACCAGCCTATTCTTAGCAAAAGATTAGTATTATTTTTTTGACAAAGCAATGGTGCGTGTGAAGCGTGAAAAGTGTCACACAGTAGCTCTCAAAGTACTGAAAGTTGGACATCCTTTGTAAAATGCAGACCCTTCATAAGGATGGTAATCATTAAATGAGAATGGCACATGACTGCCAGTGGTTTGTCCTTCTGCCTATTTCTCAATTGAGACAGTGTGACCAGGGGATGAGGGCAGAAGGTTTAGCTTGGGACAAATTAAATTGAGTGACACAGCTGAAGAAAATGTGATTAAATAATATTGTGAAGATTATATAACCTTGCAGTATCTAAAAAAAGATGGAACAGTCATATCTTTTTTTTCCTACCCCCTCCAGGAGCAAACCTTTAGAGGGGAGAGGATCAATAAGGAAACTGGAGAGCTGAGTGCTTCAGGAGAGTTAACAGTCTCTGTTGAGTTGAAGTCAGAGAAAGTGGAGGGCTCTTGTAGCAACCCTCAACTCACACAAGTGCTTAAAGAACAGCTGCAGGAGCTGGGAATTCAAACAGCCTCTACCCCTGACCACAGAGCTGTTACTCTGGAGCAAAGAAAGGACCATCTGCGGAAAGTCCTGCCTCTATACATACAGGTATAGACCACTATAAGCAAATATTTGCATACTTGCCACGCACTGTTCTTCTGTTCATTGTTTTCAGAATTATATCTTGCACTTCAGTATTCTACCAAGCATGTTATGTATTTCTGAATATTGTATAACACA
>VVHJ01001689.1:9346-20042 GCA_015107715.1 Tylochromis polylepis
TGGACACCCCCCCCCCCCAGAAATGCTGAAAACCACAGTGTGTGTTTTGGAGGATAATTGGTCAAACAAAGGAAGGCTGGCCCATGCTCTGATGAGTTTCTTTCCATTCTTGTGATGGCTGTGCAGTGCTTTCTCTTTAGCGTGCATCATAGCACCAAGACACACCCCTAAAATCCACGCATTACACTCACTCATTCCTAAAGTGGCTGATTCCCACATCTCATTGTAGGAAGAATTTTAGTTGTAATAAATTATATTTAAGTAAAGGCCCCTTTGGTGTGACAAACTGGATCTTATATGGGATTTAGTGATTTAGTCTGACCATTTTAATCCTATTACCCCACAGCTTAATCACTGGTATGTTTGGTATTTAGCACTGTGCTTAAGATGTTTGAGTATTAAGAATTGGTTTAGTTCTTTGATTTAGACCTCAGTTGGAGATGATTTCAGGGAAGAGGGAACATTTGCAGATGTATTTTGTTGTCTCATACCAGGTCTTCAGATGTGTCTAAATACCCCAGAACAAAATGCCAAGACACTAGTGAATGTCTTAGCCAAGAGTCTCAAAGAAGACAATCACTAGAACCCTGCACATGAATGGATTGTGAGGCTCCAGATCAAGAAGAACTTCTGTAAACAGACACCTTCAAGCCAGACTGAAGTATGCGAAGGACAACCTGGAAAAAGATTATGAAAACCTGAAGCGTGCCCTTTGGAGAGATGAGACAAAACTAGAGCTCTTTGGTAGTAGAGACGCTGCTTATGTTTGGAGAAAGAAGGGAGAGGCGTTTAAAGAACATCGTTCCCAGAGTGAAACCCCAGTGGTGGGACTATTATGCTGTGGGAACGCTTCAGTGCATCTGAAACTGTGAATATCGTCAAGGTGGAAGGAATCAATCAAGAAAACCTCAAACAGCTGCAGCAAAACTGGGTCTGGGTCATCACTTTAACTCCCAACATGATAGCACCCCAAAAATATGTCATTGTGAACCATTACAATAAATAAAATCTTTAAAAAGCATGTGTTTCCATGTCTTATGGACTCATCTTAAGTTAATGGTGTTGAAGACTCAGAATCATGAAATTCATTCATTAGTTTATTAAAAACATTTTTCTTTTGAAGACTTTCTGCATTTGCTTTAAAGTTAAATTTTTTTCCAACAGTTCGATGCAAATATGTCTCTTTATCCTCATGTCCCATTATCCTTTTGGTTCTGATGGAGTCTGTACTTGTTATCTTAAAACTTCTTGACCCAAAGTCAAGAAGATGTCAGTGCATTCCTGGGTGAAAGAAATAAACTTGTTATGTTTATTAATTCTGACTAAATCAAGATCCTTGATATGAAAGTAAAATTTTCCACCAGATCTGCACTTGATTTTGTGCAATTCGACTTTGTTGTCTCGATCTTATCATTGTAGGAGTTGGTGATTCTCATGAAACTAAAAAATAAAGTAATAACTTTGACAAAAAATTGGGTGTGGAATATGCTATAGACACTGAGAAAAGCAAAAATGACAGCAAATTGAAACAAATGTGAGAAAGATGAAAGACAGAGACGGTGAGACAGAAGAATGAAGAGATGGAGGTTAAAGGTTAAGAGGAGGGAGGAGAGGGCGGCGGTGATCCCATCCAGCCACGGCTTTTGAAGTGTGCATGTGTGTATGTGTGTGATCCCTGTGTCTGTGAGTGTGAACATGAAAATGTGTCAGTGTGTGCGATATCTGCTGTGCACACTGTGTGTGGTCTGTACATGTTTGCAGTCGTGTTTGTGTGTCTTATCTCCTGTGTACAATAAATCGTGATTGCCCGTTGAGTCTCTCTTAATCTCTGAGCTCCATTCCTGCTCCGGCTGATAAAGGTCTCAGTCTGCAGGATATGCGTCTCTGGCTGAAGGGCTGTTGTCCATGTGTGATATTAGTTGTGAAGAAAATTTGGTTTTCAAGTGTGTCTTTGAAGCAAAGAACAAGAAAATAGCAAATTGTCTGCGTCGAGGGTTATGCGTGTTATGTATCACCTTGTATATATATAATACTAGCTTATAAAATATTAAAAAATAAACCATAAACTGTCTTTAGACAACAACTATTCCTTTGTTTGCTCTCTTATGAGCAAGAAGGAGGCATTATTTTACAATTTTTTCCCCTTCCAGTGGATCTCCATGGTTTGAAGGACCTTCACAAGATAAACCTAAGTAATGTTTAGATCCTGGTTCCACAAATGTCCTCCAAAGCTGGTATAGTACTTGTGAAGGTTCAGGGTCTTTAAGGGTTCCATTTCCTCCACTGAACACATCTGGGTTGTAGGGTTATTGCTAGCATTTAAACAAAAATCCAACTACAGATGCATTATTTTGCTTGTTTGTGGTTGACGGGGACCGAGATAAATCAGCTCACAAGAACAATGTCAAACTTTTTTAGTATATTTCTGAAGACAACAGTCAGTGGGACTTTGTCAGTGGAAATTATTTCTGCAAGTTGTCATCTTAAGGACCTCTGGCTGTTTAAAAGAGATGAATTAGAATTTTTTTTTTTTCAACCAGGAGGCATATTTTGGGAGCTTGCTTTCTGCTTTTTCACTTGCTGGTTAAGTTAAGGCATCTAAAGTGCTTGGTTCAGGTTCTGAAAACATTGTGGTTTAGATTCAAATACGCCCCTTTACCACTTACGAATACCCAGTCCATTTAAATGCAACACGAAGGGATCATAAAAGAGTGTCTTTATGTAATGAGTTGGAATTTACACCCATTTCACAGTTGCTGCACTCAGTGAGCCTGGCGCCAGAGCTGGCAAACGGTTGTGTATGTATCTCTGAGACAAATGAACAGGAAAATTTAGTCTTCAAAAAAGTTCCTGATGCTGAAGCAGCAGAAGCACCTCAGACATGTGCACCAATAACACTGAATTATGCTTCTGTTCAGCTGTAGTGACATTTCCATGGTGGTGCAGGTCAAGTTACCGTATACACTGTGGTGTAAGGTTTATCTACATCATAGTATTAACACATAAAAATTAATCCACTGTAAGTAGTGCTATTGCATCCGTGTGTTGCTTTGCTGGAAGAAACAGTGGATGAGTCAGAATTGAATTATAGTAGAAAATGCGGTCAAGCTCATTCTCTTTGTATCTAATGACACTTTTTTTTTTCTTCTAGAAAGATCATCTCATCAGATTTATTATCACACAGGCCTGAGACCTGCAGAAACAGCATTGGATTACAGTTTAGCAACTTGCCCGATATGACTGCACAAATGTACAAAGGCACAATTAGCTCTATTTCTTTGTCGCAATATTAGGGACAAAGATAAACTCAAAAAATGATTCAAATGTATACCAAGCAAGTACATTTCATTTGACCAGATAGCATTAAATTTAACATTTTGTGCTTTAAAATTACAAGAAAATTTTACATGTAATCAAATTACTTTAAGTCAGCATTTCAGGCTTTCTGGGTGCGTTAAGGACATCTTGAATTATGTTCCTACATTAATATCTTCAACGTGACACATTTGAGTTCACAGAAACTATAAACACACTCAGACAAAGATGTCTAGATGTCTTCTGCAAACAAACAGAAACCCCTTATCACTGCAGTACAATCTGTTCAGTTTGTGGTTTGTGGTTGCTTAACTCCAGATATCTCAGTGTGTGTGTGTGTGTGTGTGTGTGTGTGTGTGTTAAAGATGACAGCCATTGTTGTCTTCTGCTATCTTTAGTCTTTACAGTATAGTCTGTTCAAATAAAATTAGCATGCAGTTGGCATTACTCCACATATCCTTCATTGACAGCTGGGGTTGCACTCTCTCTAATGTGATTTCACATCAGAGTCCTGTTTTAGTTTGGGTTAAGGTTTACTTAAAAGTAAAGTACTGTGCAGCAGTCTTGACCCACCCCCCCATTTCTTAATATTTTCCTTCCAAGGAGCCAGACTTTCATGTGATATTTTTTTCAAGTGGTCTGGAGCAGTAATTCTCCAGGCTTTCTGAAGGTCTTTCAAAGTGTTTCTTTGGATATTGGCTGCTTTTTCATTCATTTTCATTTCAGTCCTTGCACCCTGCACATTTGTTGTTTAAGCCACTTAACACTGATTATGCAGATCAAGCAAAAAAAATAAAAAAAAAGAGGCATCTAATTCATGGTGTATTTTTAAAAAATCTTTGAAGACAAACATAACACTGTCTGATAAGCATGAAATTTTTGCACCAACAAGGTGATTCCCAAAGAGCTATTAGTCAAAAGTGGCAGACCTAAAAAAAAAAAGAAGCTATCTACAGCAGATGACCGAAATAAGATCCTATAGATCCTATACTTATATTTTTTTGGTTCATGTATGTATGGAGGCGGTCAGGAGTGAGGTACAACAGTGAGTGTCTACAGCCATCTGTGAAACACAGTGGAGGCTGTGTCATGGTTTGGGGCTGCATTTCAGCCAGGGATGCTGGGATCTTGTTGAATTATGAATGCCGAAAAGAACCATCAGAATTGGCTCCACCAAGCAATATCATCTGGAGAATGTCTGATTGGCATTGTCTTTATTTTTCTGCATGACAATGATCTGACTGTAAGTGCAGTAAAAGCATTTTATGAAAACGCAGAATGGAACATAATCAGTCACGGATTTGAATTGAACATTTTTGAAGCGCTGTGGGATCAGCTTGACAGAGAACAAAACCAAAGGCAGCCAGCGTCCAAAGAAGAGCTTCGAATGTCCTTCAAGAATCTTTTTTTATCCTGATAAATTAAATCTTTTGTGTTTACTCATTTTTATCTTGGTCTAATATTAAAATCAGTTTGATCTGAAACATGTAAACGTTACATCGGGAACAGGGCAGGTACTTTTAATTAGTATACTTACATGCTATTTCCATTTATGGTTTCATATTTCAATAAATTGCTGCACATATTTCCTATTTTGCCCAGCAAAACATAAAGAAATATGCGTGTTTCGAGGCTTTTGCACAGTACTGTACTTATATAAACATCTCTGGAGGATTTAGTTCAAATCCATCACCATATGTTACCATTACAGGCTGCCAAATGATTTTTGGTGGAAAGAAACCAACTCACTAAAAACTCAAAGTTGGCTCAGTGGTGCGGCTGTACCTGGTGAGTCACCACAACAGGGAGACTGGCTTGCTCTTGTTGCTGCTAGGGGAAAACTGTCCCCTGGCTACCGCTAAAGTAGAAACGAATGCAGTGGATGAAAGTGGAGCAGCATGCAGCCGCTTTGTATGCCCACATCAATGTGCACGTGTGTGTTTGTGTGTGTGGGCAGTTCTTCCTACTGGGCTAATTACTGGAGGTAATTTAACAAAACCTTTTGCCGCTCTGCCTGGCCACTCTAGATAACTCTCCAGAGTGGCGGCTGGTGAGGGAGGTTGAGCAAGGGGGAGTCGGCGGAGCTGGGGGAGAGCGCTTCAACACCATATAACAAAGGCATCTGCTGGGGAATGTTATTAACATGCAGCTTCTGAAGAAGACCACAGAAAAAGACACCTCCTTTGGGGAACATCTTAGGCAAAGACAAGGCATGCTCAAAGAGTTTAAAAGGATGGATAATTGAATTTTTCAAGGTCTTGTTTTTTGATCCCCCCCCGCCCCACCCCCCACTCTTAATTTTTGCATAGGACAAAATAAAATGTATGTTGTAGAAGATAAATTGCGTGTGTTTGTTTGGCGTTTTTTTTTTTCCTTCTTCTCCTGTTTTGTTTTTCTCAAAAGTAGAAAGTGAAGCACCTGCCGAGTAGCCTCAAGTTGAAATTGAGGTTGTACACTGGATGCAGTACTGATGAACACTGCAACTGACAATGAAACGAGGCCTATTGAAATCAAAATGATCCCATTGTCACATCTCACATCAGTCTGATAGCGAGTCTCTTCCAATACCACACTTATTTGCAGTGCCTACTCCCTCTTCAGTCTGAATATGAGATACTGGTGTTATAAAATGAGAAACGACACGAAAACAAGTCACAACCTAAGAGCAGCTTGCAGCTGCTGCGGTGGAAATTGGACTTGGCAGACGAGTCTTACGACGGCTCTAAGCTGTGAAATTAAAAGCTGCCAGTCCTTTTCTTCTTCTTCTTCTTTTCTTTTCTTTTTTTTTTTGTTTATTTATTTTTACACAGAATACAGATGTGTTCAAGTCATCACGGCGCCACTTATTTTTCAGTTGTAAAAATACTAGATGAGAAATACATTCTGCCCGAGGCAAAAACAGGCCCATGGACTGGAGCAAACCCAGCCTAGTTGAAGTGCTTCTGGCAAGGCCAAAATAATTGTTTCATCTTTTCATGTACCAAGGGATCGAGGAGCAAAATTAGCCAAGTGTAGTATTGCTCTACCTTATGTTGTATTGGTTGTCAGTTGTCGGTATTTTTATTCCCCCCTTTTTTTTTTTTAAGCAATCCGTGTCAGCTGAATATAATGATGTTCTGGCACCATGATTTTGAAAATGGGAAGAAATGATCCTTATAGTGAGTGCTTTGTTGTCTTATCTCGTTATTGAGTCATCACTCATTTATCACACAAAGCTGTAAGGGATATTAAGGTTGTTGGGGGGTTTTTTTTCCTTCTCTTTTTGTTGCCTTGAGGGAAAATATTGGGTTTTACTTTAATCAAATGAAAAATAGGATGCTTCTATCTGGTTCTCTCCCACCTCTCTTGTGAGTCTTTAATTTTGCTTTTCTAAAGTGTCTTTGGAGCGTTATAGAAACCTTTCTGACTGCGCCCCACAGTACCCTTCACAAAAAGTCAATTAATGTCTACTTCATTAAAATCTTGTTTTTTCATTCTCTGTAGAAACCTAAATTGGATGTCATCTGTTTACCTATTATTGTTGTTGTTATTATTATTCTTATTCTTATTTGGCTGTTGTTTTAAAATTGCTGAGGTTTTTCTTGGGGCCAAATACAGTGTTTGAGCTGCCCCAGAGAATTGGTAGTAATCCAAATCAGACCTGATTTTTATTTATTTGTTTAAATAATCACAACACTAGCTGACAAGGTCATCATACACATGCATTAAAGATGATATCTGTGCTGTGAGTTCCACTGTATTTGCCATTGAAATTCATGCCGAGAGAATGACTCGTACTTTTTTTTTCTCTGAGTGCTCAGCCTCTGTTTTCGTGCTCGCTCACTCACTCAAAAGAGAGAAAGAGATGTGCCTATAAATAGTATAATGTGTGTAAGGGGAATTCCTTGCAGATAAACTGATTGGTTCATACATGTCATTTCAGACACAAGTGTCAGAAACTCAACAGCTTGCAGAGTTTAGCAGCCTCGTGTCTCACACAGGATGAAGAGGACTTATAGTAGTTGCACACTTACAGTTTCCCCAATAACCACAGATGTTGGGAGGCAAGACTGTAACAGTTTCAGATATCTTTTTTTCACGTTTAGTGAGGCATTTAGTGCTCGTTTATAAGAAAAATCTTTTAGTCTATTAAACGCAAACATATAAAAGGGCTGTGTTATGTGATGTCTACGGTAGCCCTGAGATGTCAAACATGCTGCAACTTAATAAAACACCAGTAAATACAAAAAGTATGCAAAACACACACAACGCAACAGAAATGGAATAAAACACAATGAAAATGTTAAAGATGCGCAACACAAGATGATAAAACACAGGAAGTTGGATAAAACACAATGGAAATTGAGTAAAACACAACAGAAGTTGGATAAAACACAAAGTACATAAAACAAAAACCCAATGGAAGTAGGAAAAAAAAAACAAAACCACAACAGTATTTTCAGGGAGACAATTAACGTGACTGAACAGCTGTGAAAGTGACATAAACCAAAACATGCAAAGTATTGCACTGAGACGCGGTTGAAAGAGGCAGAGCATTCATCTGTGTTGGAAGGGAGAAAAAGCCGCGTGTAATTTGTTTCTATGCATATAATACTACATATTACACAGCATATTACAGTAGATACATGCTTGCTATTAGCTGTTTACTGTTAGCTTGTCATTTCCACAGCTTCTGTCACATTATTGTCTCCCCAAAAACACTTTGGTTGTGTTTTGTGAGATTTTGCAACATTTTTTTCTATTTGTTGGTGTAGTGAGTTTGACCTTTCAGGGGCACCGTAGATGTCAGTGCAAAAGCTTTCATTTCCTGGAAAAAAATTGGAGCGTAATTAGAATGTTTAATTTGTGGTCTATTTGATTGCTTTGTTGAAAACATGTTAAAAAAATTTTTTTCTTAAAACATGACTATTTTGGTTGACACTCACTTTCTTCTTAGGAACAGTTTTGTTTGTTTATAGTTATAAAACATTACATGGAAGAAGGAGCTCTGTCTTCTCCTAAGCTGTTGTGAAGTTTTCCCTTGTAGTGTCAAAGGTCATCAAGGAGACACCGTGGTGCACTACATGGATTGTAAAGCATTGTGGGATGAACTCTCTGTGATTTTAGCCTTTTAAAGTGATCTTTACAGGGGGGTCGAAGAGGAGGCTGAAGGAGAAGAGAGTGCAAAAGAAAGCAGTGACCCATCTTATTATCTGTGGGCCTCTTTGTCTACATTAGTCAGATTAATTTCTCAAAGCCATGCCACTGTTACAGTAATTTATTTATTCCATGTCAGAGTTGAGAAGCAGGGCAAAGCTTTAGTGTCTGGGAATTTAATTGCAGTGTTTCCAGAGGGTACATTCATCCCACTCTGAGCCTGTTTGACTGCATCTGAACACACACACCCCATCAGTTCTCAGGAAGGGCTTTAACGTTGGGTGTGTGTGAATGGGAGAGGAGAAAGTGCTGCGAGCTCAGTCATGTGCAGCGTATACACACATTTTGTATTCTAAGAAAAAGAAAAAAAAATCAAAGATACATGAACACACACATTGATGTTATGCACACGCAGTGCAAAGTGTAAAGCTAGTTTTTCTGTTCAGCCGGTTGTTATGTGAACATAGTATTGCTAGATGGATTCGGCCAGAGCCTGGCTTATTTCTTGCATTAAATGGTGTAATTTTTAGAGATGCATTGAGCTGGACAAAAATGGTACAAATGACTGTTAAATGGAAGAGAACGTTTGCAAGCAGGCCGCCATGTTGGTTTTGGCCTGAAATCTAGGAGCAGGGTTTGCGTTTGCACCGTTGCACGAGGCCGTAGAAGAGAGAGACGCCCTGTCGATTATCTGTTATGACACTGTCCTAGTGGCCTGTCCATCAAGCGTCCAGTGCTGCAAAGGATTGCGATCTCTTGCATGCAAGAGCCCCCTCTTGAGACATCTCCCATAAGAGGGTCCAGCTGTGTGAAAATGTTATGGGAGTGGTAGAGAGTCCTATCCATTCAAATTGCAGTCATTGCTTTTAGAGAAACACTGATATGAGAGTTTATCCAGGCATGAGGCCGACGTGTAAAATCAACAGCACGTTTATTGAGTGTGGTGCATGTCTAAAAGGGGCATGATGGTATTCACCAAGGCGTACTGTATACAGTGCACATAACGGGGTATAAAATGCCCTTCTCTGTCAGGTTGTACCTGAGCACGGCCAGTTGCACAGGCACACCTCTGAAAGCACACGTGCCATAAACAGACAGACACACATGTGTGCGGGCATAAACAAATACAGACTCCCTTCTGTTACAGCATCAGCTGAACTGAATCCCTACTCAGACACACACACACACACACACACACACACACACACACACACACACACACACACACACACACACACACACAGACACCCAGAGGCATCCAGGTCTTTGTGCCACTTCCCTAGCTACCTGTGAGACAGCCAGTGTATCCTGCTGGTATGAAAGGTAAGCCTCAGAGAGATGGAGCAGAGAATAAATGTGTAAAATGGGTCAGAGCCTGAATATCATTACTGCCCCGCTCCCCATGTGTATACTTACTGTGCCTGTGTGTGTGTGTGTATATCTGTATGTGTGAGAGAGAGACCAGCTGTGATGAATTTGTGAGTGAAAAGGTAAAAAGAGTGTGTGCCTAGTGTGGTATGTGCGTGAGTGTGTCACTTTAGCTGCATTCCCACTCGGGGAGTTGAACTCTCCAGAGTATAAAGACTGCCATGGGAAGGATCTCAAGTTGTCTGTTTTGGAAGGTTTTGTGTTTGAGCACATTGAGAGGCAGTGTCAGTAGTGTGTGAAGCCATGCCATGGCCCAATTTTTCTTGTCCGGCTCAGGAATTCAAAACACAAAGCCAGAGAGACACAGGAAGTTATCTGTATGCAGGCAAGATGGTGGCATTCTCCATATCCATATCCTCTGTCGGGGTAAAACTATAAATATTGTACGAGGCTAGCATCAGCAGCAGATCTGGACAGTGTTTACAGGGCGGGGTGAGGGGGGATTCATCCCCCACATATGGATGAGTTGCTGATAAAAAGGAGATATTGGTATTAGAGAGTCAAGCGTGTCAGACGGCCTGCAGCGACCAGAGCACACCGCCGACTCAAATCTCCATTCAGGCATCTTCGCTTGATAGCTGCTCATTGCCAACGCTGCACACATACAGCATTGTCATGAAATTGTGCTCAGTTGGGGATTTTGAAGGTTGGAGGGGTGGGCAATTTGTGCCTGCAGATCAGTAGTTGCATCTCAGCACGGGATAGAAAGGTGGGGTTTTTTGTGTTTCTGTGCATGTTGCTGACACAAACAAGAACAGTAACAGTAAAGCCTCTGTTATCCACGGCTTTGAAAATGGTGTGTGTTCACCAGGATTTG
>VVHJ01001689.1:29335-43760 GCA_015107715.1 Tylochromis polylepis
GATGTAGTGTTTTTTTTTTTTTTTTTTTTTAAATGAGGAATTTCACTTAGAAAAAATCCCATCTAGCTCCAGTATGTCCCATGTTTTTTGTAAGACCAAATTGATGTGACAAATCAAAACCTATGAGCACAATACTCTGTTTTAACGTCAACGTGGGCAGGCCGAAGGTAAATCTGTTGACTTTCTCCCCTTGGTCTAAACGTATTAAAGCCCAGCCCTTTTGGTAAACATGAACTTTAGCATGTGCACTCTGCTGATGTTGCATTACGAGATTCCTGGGTCCTAAAGTTCAGATTTTCCAGCTGATTACCTCCCGCTACCATTCGGTGTTACCAGGGTGTGAAGTGGTCCTGAGCAGCTCAAAATATCCGAGAGGGGGTGTGGAAGTTTGCAAAGGGAAACGTTTAAAGCTTGTACACGGTCACTGCCCTGTTTACCTGTCCATGTTTTTTTTTGTTTGTTTGTTTTTGATTCGAAGAGATGGGCAGCTTCCTCTATTTTGCTCTGCTTTCCAGGCCTCAAACTTTACTAGGGTAACACTGAAACTTTACAGTGGCCTTATTTCACTTTATTAATCTCTGTATTCGCTGGTAGAAATGTACAGCAGATACATGTTCATAAAGTGTGTTTAGTAACTGGAAACGTTCCTAATATTCACAAGTAGACACTAGCAGCATTAACATGTACTTTAAAATGCTGTAACACCTAGGTTAAAGCATCCAAATAAGGTCATTGTAAATTCAGGCATTACCCCTTCTTTCTTTTTTCCTCCTCCTTCCTTTTTGTATAGAGGCATTATATATCTCGAGGAAGTAGGTTGTCAATATGTATAATTTAGCAGTTGCTGTTTTTTTGTAAATAATGAGAAAGTATTGTGAATGATATTTGTTGAATGGTTTAAAAAAATCATTTATGGCAAACCTCTCTCGGCTTTTAAAAATGTGTGACTACAGTGCATATTTTGTATGTAAGACAGCAGAGTAGGATGAACAAGCATTACTAGAAGCTGATGACAACTACATGTAAAACTTGAGGATAATAGCTTACTGACCTTGTAATTATTGATGTACATAAAAGAATGACAGAACATTTTTTTTGTCTATTATTAAATGTGGAAATCCAGCCATTGCTGTTTGTCTTGATAAATACGAATAATTAATTTCAGAATTCTCCTGCAATGCTTATTTGAATGTGCTTGTTTGGTGCCAGGGGGATGGTGCTTCAGACTGTGCACAAATTCGGCTAACATGTCTTTCAAGTGAGTACACTCAACTTGAAATGATTGTCTTTGATGCTGTAATTCCAAAACAAGCCCTTTTTGCATCCCCCAGAGGATGTAATGTTCGCCTTGCAATGAAAGGAGCTGGTATTGAAAAATTTATGTTTACAGCAGGATGGATTTAAAAGTACTAGAGCTGTGGAAAATATGACAAATTAGCTTAGGGATGGATCAGAGTGAAGGCGGGGTTCCTCCTGTGCTGTAAAATTTCAAAATTCCATCTCCACTCCCGTTCTAAATTGTGAAATTTTAAAATAGTTTCCTACCTTCTGCTTGATACAGGGCTTGCAACATTATATCTGAACACACCATAACACTTCTTGTGATTACAGCAGAGGTGTTTGACCATAACGCACAGCGCCATGTATATCAAAAACCAAACACGGCATATCGACACAAAAGCTTCATACCAACTGTCGAGCATGGTGGTGGATGGATGATGATTTGGGTTTGTTTTGCAGCCACAGGATCTTGGCATCTCACAGTCATT
The DNA here is from genome assembly GCA_015107715.1 of Tylochromis polylepis. Lineage (NCBI taxonomy): Eukaryota > Metazoa > Chordata > Actinopteri > Cichliformes > Cichlidae > Tylochromis > Tylochromis polylepis. The sequence goes on from VVHJ01001689.1 coordinate 31,105, forward strand.
GTGTCAACCACGAGCTCCTCTGTATACCAAAGTATTCAGTCGTGATCTGTCTGTCTGACCGCTAAAGCTTGGCCCAAATAGTATCAAGCAATGATCCCAAGCACAGCAGCAGATCTACAGCAGAATGGCTGAAAAGGAAGTGAATCAAGTTGTTACAATGGCCCAGTCAAAGTCCAGACTTTAACCTGATTGAAGTGCTGTGGCAGGACCTTAAGAGAGCTGTGCACGAACAAATGCATGCAAACTTCAAAGTTCACCTTTGTAAACAAAAGTAAGTCAAAATTCCTCTACAATGATGCAGGAGGATAGAAAAGTCATACAGACAACAATTCAAGGTATTGCTACAAAAAGATGGTTTTAAAAAATGTATGTTAGTGCTGTGCAATACTGTAAGTTTTTGTACCGATCTGATACCAAGTAAACCCAGGACCACTGTAGCCAATACGATGCTGTAACCTGTAGACAGTTTGTGGGCTTCAGTGGGTTACATACTGAAGTTCGAGGACAGAAACAAAGTATTAATCCTATCGTGCTAGCTCCAGCGTTGGTATTGATACTATCGATATTTGAATCAATCCACAGGTTTTCCAAACACTGATTCTTAATTTGGGCTTATGTTTTTAAAATAATAAATAAATAACGACATAGTGTCAAATGTTTTGTGGTGTTTGCTTCAGGTTGTAATTTTAAGGTAAATACTACCCTGGATTGTAAAATATTCCCCTGTTATGTAAAAGCTTAGAGTTGACAGGAGGCATACTTTCTTTTTACCATGACACTGTACATTGTAAGACAACATGTGCAATCCCAGCAGTCTGTTGGGATTGGTTAACCGTGACAAAATACTTGTCCTGAACAAAAGCAAGCACAATTTGTAAATTGAGATGAAGCCAATTTTGTCCTTGTTCACACAGGGTCAATCTCTTTGAGATAAGACTTAGGGTTTTTGAATGAAATCCCACAGAATACAAAGTGCACTGACCAGAACTTCAACTGACTCAAAGTTTGGAAGTACTTTTATTACTTCAGTACGTGGAATATATTTAACATTTTTACATACATAATGTATAAAGAACTTAAAAAAATCAAATCTAAAAACAGTAGTAAAGACAAAGAAATTGCTTTGGGTCCCAATTTTTTTTTAAAATTTCAATTTCAATTTTTTTTCTTTGAATAATCCTGATGACTTCTGGCTCTTTGAATCTATGCTGCAAGGAAAGACTAATCAAGACTTGAAAGTAGAACTGGAGTTACAGCATGAAAGTCCAAAAATAGGTGCATGTTCTGGTGAGCCTGGTGTGTTTAGGAACACAAGAAAAGGTAAATAAACACAAATTTATTATTATTTATTTTAACAAACAACCTTTATTCTGCAGACAGTGCAGAAAATCTGGTTGTGTGCTGTATTTATTGGCAAGGTGGGATTCCCCCTAAAAAGAAACTTCCCAAAAAGGTTCATCAATGTCACACGAATGATTTCACATGGCTAGGATTTCCAGTTACAACAGGATCATCGGACCTCACCCAATTTCAAATCATGGTTCAAATCAGCTCCCAGAAGAGGGGACTTCGGCGCTTCGAAGCAACTAATATAAAAACCTGCAATACCCACTAAGCCTGTGGAAATGTGGTGAGTGAAACTGCCAGACATATGCTCTGAATGTATTCTTAGACAGCACGTGCCTGTGCAAACCAAATAATCGGGGTGAAGATGGCTTCCTATTAATAAACAATAATGTGTTCCATAAGTCATCGGGGCAACAACTTGGTTGGAGAAACAAGCTATACCTCCAGGCAGTGTTAACGACCCCAACACTTACTCAGGTGCACAAATATATCATAATGTAGCTCTTGCTGGGACAAGACCTAGTAATAAAGTGACCACTGTACAATTAAAGGACAGATTTCAGTGCTTGGAAAAGGCTTGAGCATGACATGTTATATGCATGCTGCATGCTCTGTCCTATTAGTTGGAGGTAAAGGGGGCTCTGAGGTGGTGCAGACTGATAATGATGTACAGGCAGTACACCTTGACCAGTTGTCGAGGCAGAGCTGCCACTGACAGGATGATGAACCCGTATTCCAGTCAAAAACACACAATAATTTAAAGATGGGAACAGATGTGCTTTTTTTCAGCCTGAAATGCAACAGTTTTTCAGATAACTTGTAAGATGCGCATATGTGCGTTTTATGTTTGTCAGCATGCATTTATTTATCAGTCGTTTCTGAAGAGGTTTGATTTGGAGCATTTTTTTCCCCTCCAGTTTGCTTTCTTTCTTGCAAGAATATTCCGTTTTCTAGGAGAGAGAACTTTAGTACACAGCTCGCACACCCTCTCGCAAATTAAAGGGAGATATTTTTGTTTTAAAGGTTGTGTCTGTTGTGCTGTGTCTCAGCAGTTGTGTACAGTATGCTGTATATTCCTCCCTGCTTCTGCTTTGTGATGATGTAGAAGGTGCACAAGAAGACTCGGTTGGCTTTTAACAGCATTTACTCACCTCTTCTCCAGATAACGAGTCCTTGTCCCTTTGCTAAATCACTGGAAATATTCTAACATTCCCTGCAATCGCCGCCAAATGAAATTACAAAGCAACACAGCACGCCCTGTGATAATAAACCTACGACAGAAACAGCAGGAATGTCCAATCAGCCTACTTTACTGCAAATCAAACCCCCACTGCGCCACCCTGTCAGTAATTTGGTGGAGAGCCAGCTCTTCAGTTGAAGTCCAGTCTGGCCCAGGTGGCCTGGTCCATTTTTACTTCCTTTCACTTCGACTCTTTCCTGCTATTTGCTTTAAAAGACAGAGAACATTAATTGCCCTTTGGCCTATTAACAGTAAGCTGCAACAAAAATCCACAATACCTGTTTGAAGAAGTGTTTGAGTTTTTAAATCTTGCCTGTTCTCAGAGTCCGTGGTGTGCTGGTATTTGCACTCAAAATTAAGGAGTAAAAGAAGGCACCGTGTAAATGATAAAATCATCAATGCAGTGAACCAAGGAAGGATGAAAGAGCGAACTAAAGGCCACAGTGCCACTTTTTCATCCGTCTTCCTTTGACAGTTTGAATTTTCTCCTACTCTTTTTTTTTTTAATAAGAGAATCAAAGTTTCAGCTGCTTTCCTGTTAATGACATTAACAGCAGTTGCACTAGATGGTCAACAGTGGGACAACGTCAAAATCCAAAGCGGTGGTTTTGTAGGTGAAGAAATTGACATTTTTTTCTTCCTCATCTTTTCTAACTGTTCTCTGACTGTAGTCCATCATGGCTCATCAATCAGTGCCAGAAGGTCTGCTGTGTCTCCCAGCACAGTCTCGAGAGCATGGAGGAGATTCCAGCAGATTCCAGGCAGCTACTCTAGGAGAGCTGGGGAGGGTCGCAGAAGATCCTTAACCCATCAGCAGGACTGGTATCTGCTCCTTTGTGCAAGAACAACAGGATGAGCACTGCCATAGCTACAAAATGACCTCCAGCAGGACACTGATGTGGATGTCTCCAAAACACTCAAAAACAGACTTGGTGGCCTGCTTGCTGCTCGACAGTGAACCCGATTGGCATTTGCCACAGAATGGAAGAATTATTAGGGCCCCCACTGGCCCCTTGTGCTTTTCACAGGTGAGAGCAGGTTCACCCAGAGCTGCCTGCTACATCATTCAGCATGGCTGGTTTGGTGACTGCTATTAGGTCCATCCATTCTCTTTCACTTATTCAATTCACGGCTGCGGGGGGCTGGATCCTATCCCAGCTATTGTAGCAAGACGCAGGGTAGACCCTGTCACAGGCTAACACAGAGACACAACCATTCACGCTGACAGCTATGGGCAATTTACAAACACCAGTTAACCTAACCCCACTAACTAGATATCTTTGGACTGTGGGAGGGAGCCCACGCAGATGTGCAAACATGCAAACTTCACACAGAAAGATCCTGGCCAGATGGTGGAATCAAGCCCAAAGACCATCCCATTTGGAGGCAGTGCTAGACACTACTCTTAGGTATTGGGGTGAAATCCTTCTCAGACTGTGTCAGTCCCTACACTGGTGCAGTTGGTCCTGGGTTCCTCCTGGTGCACAGCAATGCCCAGCCTCATGTGACAAAAGCAGTTCCTGCTGCCTGATTACTTTTGCCAGGAACTGGAACTGCAATGAAAATTCATCAAAGCAGCCTTTTGTGCCAATCTGCTCCGTCAACTTCGACTTATTGTAACACAGATTTGTTACTTTTCCTTGTCTTGACTTGTTTTGCCAGGTTGCATAGAAAAGCATTAGTAGTGCAGGTTGGCTTGCACATTTAATTTGTATGCCAGTCTAGCAGGTCCTGGATTGTCCAGCCGAGCTTGGATCTTTTAAACGGGCCTAGCAGGTGTCACGATGTCTGTCTGTGGGTTAAAAGCATCACTTTAGAAAGACAAAAAGTTTTCCCCATGTTCAATTGTCAGATTGTCATCCACCCCTCCCTCCTGCTGCTTCAAGTGAGATAAAAACAAATGTTGAGAATTATTATTTGTAAATACACTTTTCCCGGGGCCTGTTTTCAAATAATCACTGCTATTTTTAATGCCGCGGTTGATGTTTCTGAGCCCTCGAGCTAAGCGGCGGCAGGAGAGGCTGAGTGTCGCTGAGCTGCTGTGTTCTCACCAGCAATTATTCATCACCAGTCTTTCTCCATCTTTCCTTTATTCTTTCTCTCCCTTTAATCTCTGTGTCTGCCACTCCCTCCCTCCTTCTCCTTCCCCTCTTCTCACTCCATGTCTCCTTTTGTTGCCATCTCTCACTCTCCTCTCTGCTCTTTTCACTTCCTTCCTGATCTGTTTTTTTTCTTTTTGAGTCATGGCCCACAGTTCCTTCTACTCTCTTTTCCCTTTTTCCCTATCCTTTCTCTTCATTTTTCTTCCTTTTCCATCCATCTTACACTCTTCTCATTTAACACATCATGCGGTTTTTTTGTTGCCACCCCCTTTCGAGATGTAGACGTTCCATGTTCCTTACTTTGTCCCTTTCCTTTCCTCTTCTCATCTATTTCTGTTTTTGATCCCTCAACTTTTTCCTCTCTCCTTCTTTTTCCTTCCATTCCTTTCTTCTTTCCAAACGTCTCCTTTCCATTTTCTTCTCTTTCATCTCCACGTTACCTGCATCTTTCTCCCTGTTTCCCCTCCTTTCCCAGTTCTATTCATCTCTCTTCTGCTCTCTTCTTTTTTCATTCCTCCCATATTCCCTTTCACACAGATCCCCTGTCTCATCTTTCACATCCTTCCCCTTTTTGTTTGTCTTTCCCCTCCCTTCCTCTCTCCTTCTTCTCTTCTCATGTCTGTCTCCCCTCCTTTTTGCTGTCCATCTTTCTTTGATTCTTTCCCTTCCTAATTATTTTCCTCCATACATCACACACTTATGTACATCTGTCATTTCTCAACTCTCCTGCTCATATCTCCTCTTTCCCTGATTCCTGGCACCCCTCTTCCCTTTGATGCTCCTTTATTCTCACTTTTCTCTGATCTTTCCTTCCCTTAAATCCTTTCCTCGCTCTCTTTTTTTTATCTCCTTTTCAGTCTCTCTCACTCCTCTTCCTCCCACTACCTTCCTTCCTGTCATCTCACCTTTCCATCTCTCTTTCTCTCTCTCACCTACTCTTGTTTTTAATCCCTGTCACGTCTGTTCTCCTCGTTGTTTCGGTCTTCTCTTGCCTCTCTTAATCCTTTTTTTCTCTTTGTCCTCTTTTGCCGTTCGCTCTCTGATTTATTTCTATTTATTCCTTCTATTTTCTCCCTCTTTCGTTTCCTAAATGTTCCCAGTCCCACTCACTTAATTCCTTTCTCTCTTCTGTCCTCCAGTACACCTCCTTTCTGCCCCCTCCTATCTATTCATCTCTCACTTTATTTCTCTCTCTTTCTCTCCCTCTCTTTCCCCACTACCTGCTCTGACCCTTTTCTCTCTCCGCCTGAGGAGCTCCTATACGGTGTAAACAGATGATTAGGTGCTGTCCTTTGATTCCAAGTCTTTGACTAAATCCATCCTGATCATTATGACAGGCTGCACACTCTGCTCTGTAGCAGCTGGCTGATAATGAGACTTTTATTTTTCCTCTCTCTCTTTCTTTTTTTCCTCCTTCACATTACAGCAGTGCTGTTTATGAAACCATCCTCCCCTCTCCTCCTCCTTCTCCTCATCATCATCATCTGAGTCTAATTCTGAGTAAGCACATATTGTTTGGAGACTTTACATGCGTCTGCCCATTTTCGGGTCATCCAGACTTTATTGCTTTCATCAAACAGTCTAATGTAATTATCTCTCCTCAGCTTTGATTCGGTTGGTTTTTCAGCAGAGCTGTCAGGGACAATAACATCTGTGGGGGGAGGAAAAAAAAAATCCCCCCGTCGTGTTTCAAATTTGCTGAACAAAGGTTACACGGTGAGATGGAATTCTCAGAAATGCTGCATTTGTGTTTTTCTGTCACAGATGTCTTTTTTTCCCCTTCTTCTTGTGTGTCTTTCTGACACATTATGACAATTAGTAAATGTTTCTCCCATCAGTCCGTCTTTAGTTTCCTTCTTTATGCTGGGTCGTCAGATTCTGATTGATGATGAGACCCACCCTCCCCTCCCCCACCTTGTTATGTTAAAGGACTTCACTTATTAATAATCTGCAGTAAATCCATCATGTGAGGAAAATCCCTGTTTGCTCATGCGCTGTAGCTCCCAAACAAAAGGCCTTTAATATGATAGCGATTGTCCAAGATGTTGCCAGTAGTACAAAATGCCTGTAAAGTAATATGTCTGCAGCAGTGGATGAGAGGGGATGAGAGGAATTTTCTAAGACCTGTGACGTCTCGTTGGTAAAACTTGCCCTTTGTGATATGACAGAATAACCTACACATCACAGTTAGTAGCTACAAGCAGAAATGTGTCCTCATAAAATGCGTAGAAACAACTCAGCAGTCACAGGTGACTGTGACCAAGCAGCTCACATTGATCATGGTCTTGTTTGTCTTTATTATGCTGTTTTGCCTTGTAACTAATTTGCTGAAAGTGTTTGGAAGCACCAATGGACACTGCAGAGTTATGATTATGTTTAATGCCTATTGCCACCATGGTGCAGCACCGTGGCTGGAATGTGAGTGTTCATATCGCACATGTATTTCTTTATTTAAACATTTCTGTCAGTAAGTGTAGTAACTACTAATGTACATATAGATGTGATTTAACCCTGCGTACACACATCCCTGATGTAAACAAACTTTTTAATGTGGAAAAATGGCAAAATTTGAAATAAAGATAGCTCTCCATCTGCAAAGCCTTCTCCCCTACAATGCCTCAACATATTACTGGTTGAATAGGGTAGGTAGCAGCCAGGTCCTACTAATCAAATGCACTTGATTAATTGCTTATCAGCAAGTGTGAGCGCTTCTGTAAAAGAAGACATTTCGACACATTTCTGGCCTGAAGCATTCAGGTTTGTGTCAGCACAACGCTCCAATCTTCACTGGACTAGACATGTTAACAAATTCATCCTGAGCTCAGACCGTGCAATGCTCGGAGAAACTGCAAAAAAAGCCCAAACTTACATCTCAGACTCAGTTAGCACGTTAAATGTTATAGTTCATGTTCAGGTATGGCTTATTTTTGAAAGATTGCAAGGGAAAAGGCTCTCCTCTCTAAAAAGAATCTGCCAGCACAGTTTGTTTCAAGTACTTCAAGTGCCTCAAGTACTTCAGAAGTACTTCAGAAGTAGAGATGTTTGGCTAAAATGCATAGCACCACATTTGGTGAAAACACAGCATATCAGTACAAACATCCTATAGTAATTTTCAACACGGTAGTAGAGTGATAATGGTTTGGACTTGTTTTGACCTGAGCACCTTACAGTCACTGACTTGACCATGAACTCCTCTGTATGCCAAAGTAATCTAGAGTCACATGTGGGGTCATCTGTCTGACAGCTAAAGCTTGGCAGAAGTTGTGTCATACAATAACCTGAGCGCAGCAGCCAATCTGCAGCAGAATGTCTGGGGTAAAAAAAACGACTGAAGGTGTTACAATGGTCCAGTCAAAGCCCAGAGAGCTGTGCATAGATGAATGTTTGCAGACTTCAGTAAAATAAAGAGCGGGCAAGATTCATCCACAGTGATGTGAGAGACTGAAAGCCGTACTAAAGAAAAAGGCTCAACCTGAAGTTATTGTGGTGAAAGATGTTCCTAGAATCTTTTGAATGACTTAGTTCTTCACAGGACGTCATAGAGTCCTATAAAAATTTTGACTCAAAACAGGATATGAACCCAACTCTCCCTGGTGAAAGGCCTGATCTGAACCAGGGGAGCCATCATTAGGTATAGAAATCAGTGACCTCAACAGAAGCAAGAGTCTCCAGCTCAGACTAGTTGAACAACAACATTTTGATATTTCATTATGGATTTTATGGTCCAGTGGCAACAAAAACAGCTTGCCGACCTCTGCTTTAAGAGCATACAATCTGTTTTTTCACCTAGCATTTAGTTTGAGCTTACTTTGTCCTCTTAAAATGTAATCATTTTACAGTTAAATTTAAGTAGCCATAAAGTGTCACAAGTCAGTAAACACTCTCACAGATATTTGTTACTGCACTTCAGAAGTCAGTTTTGGATGTCGTGCAGTATTTAGCTCCCCGTTGGTGGTCAGATTTTTAGCTTTTCATCAGCCTTCAGCACTAGCAGCAGCAGCCACAGGCCTAACAGCTCCAGTATGTGGGACAGCAGGAGGTCTGTCCCACATAGCTGTTGACCCAAAACATGGAGAACGGCACCAATTACAGCCGCAATGTGCAAAGCACAGGTGGCGCACACGTGCAGCTGGAGTCTCAATTTGGAAGGATGATGGGCTGAGCCTTTTTCTTTAGCCAAACAGCAACTTTTGGAAGACATTGTGCGGTAATTTCTAAGTTATATTTGGCTATTGTCAGGCTTTTTTTGTGTGTATGTGGGTTGCTGATTTTCCAAAAACCACAACACCACATTGAGTGTTTCTGTGGCTATTTCCAGCTGCCTCACAAACACATCCTTGCATTATAGCCTTAAGGTATAGAGTAGTTTAGAAGAAACACCAATTTGCTCTAGGTTTATTTACACCAGGGGTCTCATTTATTAAAGTTTCCTGATGCTTAAGTTTGGGCTCAAAGTTGTGCTTTGTAAAGTTTTCATGTCAGAATTAGCTCCTCTGTGATTTTCTCTGACATATCAAAAGCAAAACTTTGGATAAAATCCTTTTTTATTTTTACTCCAGGTATGAATTTTATAGACATCATATATATGGTATTCACTGTGTAGTATATACACTGTACTATAACATCTTTACAAATCACGCCCTGTGTGTGATGAAACATGGATTTTTAACTGGATGCCAAGGGGGAATACAGAGATCTGATGCTGAACCCAGATCGAGGTCAACAGTCACATCTTGTCAAGGGACCCAGAAATTTCTAGACAGGTGAAAAAAAGTCTCTCCCACCTGCTACAAGAAAGTGGTCAGAATTCACCTCCATTTACAATGTCATCTTTATTTCTGGAAGTGACACATGTCACATCAGGGATTCTGCCAGCGCAGACGAACAGGGAGCAGGTTTGGTCAGTCACCTCACGGCACCGCGATGCACGCTGACTGATAAAACACGGGACAAATCAAAACAGGGCACTCAGCTGGTGACACATCATGATATGAGACAGAGGCTTTGTGCAAACCAAAGGGGGCCCTCAGACTCTCCGATCTCTAGAAACTTACATTGATGAAGTTTTGGTGATTTTCTTGTATGAAAACGTAAAAGCGCCAGTTCACCCAAACGACAAAATAAACACACCTCACTTGAATGCAGCGGTGCTGAATCCAGTAATGCAGAGAGGGGATTTCATGTGTCTGAGCAGAGACGTACATCTCTTTAACCTCTGATGTCTCTCTGCCAAACTCCACAGGAATGTGTCTTTCCATCAGCAGTTAGTCGTCATTAGTTACTGTGGATAATCCGAGATTAAAATAACAGAAAATATCCATTCTCTGTCTGTTTGTTGCTCCATTCGCACAGAATTCATTAATGAGGCCTCTGCATATATAATGTACAATTACACAACTTTTTTTACACAACATTTTACTAATTTAAACAATAAAAACACATTTTAATTCAACTTAATTAATGGTTAATGTAACATTTACTGGTGCTTAGTTAATCATATTCCACTAATAACAGGAAGTTTTGGATTGCCCAGTTATGGAAAATGCTTCCTCAGTAGGACACTTTAATTTTGTAGGACTCCCTCATTGACAGTTTGACTACCTGTCTTTAGGGAAAGGGCTGCAGGGCAGCTTTACCAAAATCCATTTATATACCGCTTATTCACAGTCCATGGGAGGGTCTTCTCAGTGAATCCGAAGTAGCTAAAGCGCCAGTTGACATGCTCTGTGAAATCTGCCCATCTATAAGATATTTTTGGCTTCTAGTTCATCTCTAAAAAGTCAGTAAAATCAGTAAATTGTTTTTTTAACCATTAATAAATCCATTGTAGTACAGTTTGAGTACCTATATCTTTCTCTGAAACTGCTGTCTGTGACTGTGCACGAGCTTTTAAGCATTTTCTCTTTGAGCTTACCACAAACTGCCATCCAAAGTCTTTGTACCCCAACTGCTCGGCAGTAAACAACTGGCAAACATACCGCCCAGCTGGTGAATACAGTGAAGTATTTAGCTTATAAACACATTTCCCACAAGAGCCAAATAAGCCCTAAATGACAATTATATTGTAATATAAATTAAAATGTCTTCCAGGGGCCAGACTACAGTAGGTATACTTTTAATGTAATGCAGATGAAATTTCACACTCCACCCTCTTTTACCCTCGTAATAAACTTTGACAACATCAAGAAAAACTGAAAATGAATACGTGTTTGTAAAAGTAGAGTTATCGCAGAGCTGTTATGTTGGATTGATATGGATTTCACTAATGAACCGACCAGTGAGTATTCTCTTCTGAAAGCTGCAAAAATAAAACCAAAAGCCGAGCATCGCTTTACTTCTGGCAGACCACTAAGTCGAGCTCAGCTAGCAATCCTGGCAGATTTGCCCGCAGTGCCTCTGCAAGCCGCTTTGCAACACACCTTCACTGTACCTCCTTTTCTCCCCGCCTTCTGGCTATTCAAATGTACACACTGGAAGGGCAGGGATGTGTGCTCTCCCTGCTTTAAGTTTTTCATGTAAGTGCATATAAATGGGCTGCAGATGGAATAAAAACCCTATTTTCACTAAAGCGGTCTTCTATATATCCATGTGATTTTTCTGAGAGTGAGAATATTTGTGATTTGAGTGAACCGGTTCTTTAAGTTGAATTATTTCCCCACACCTGTTAAAACACACTGAACTGACATGAGCATCACTGAGGAAGTATAAACTTGTGTCCTCCTTGTAGAATTCAGCAGGCAAAGTGAAACGTCCTTATCTGGAGTTTCTTAGGTCCATCTTGAATGCATCATTTTCCTCATCGCAGCAGATTTTCATTGTGTGAAAATCAGCACGCGATGCATTATTTAGCAATGCAGTTGAATAAACTGTATTCTGTGGCAGTACTGAATGTTGTCCCTACACCCCACAATATATTTCTACTCTCGAGTGCCTCCTGTAGACATGTCCGCTCCACCACGCAGAGCTGTGCTTTTTACAGTGCATATTGCAAATTCTTCACCGTCCCATGTTGAACGTAGATTCCCTGCAGGTAGCAGGCGAGTTACTGCTTCCATCCCACAAAGGCAGAAGCATCCACCCATCCATTCAAATGTGCACTGACTATAGCCAACCATATCCCTCTTTACCAGCAAAGCATGAATGGTCACAAACTTGTTAATACATATGTTTTCTCTGCAAGTCCACTTACTTTTTAAAAAATATAAACTTGTCTCAACTTCTTTCCGCTTTACATGAGTGTGTCTTTTTTTTTGTTAAAGTTCTATAAAAGGAACAGATCCAAGATATTTTGTAGGCCTTCACACTTAAAGCTTAATGAATGACTATATGAAGAGTCCCCTTCCAAAGTGAGGTATCCACCATTTGAAAAAACATGTACAAAGTACATTAAAGTAATGTAGGTCCTTGTGTGATGACATAATATACTTCTATCTTCTTTGAATGTTAAATTTTAAACTTAAATTTCCTATTATATATATTTATATATTCTTTGTTTTGGAAATGAACTCTTCATACCTGAAACATAGAGCACGACAACGATCAAAGAATTTTCACTGTGTTTTGACTCGATGTGCTTCCATCTAACATCCAGGGTAGCAAAATGAACAGTTCAAAATTTAAAGTGTGCGTTTCGAAGAAATAAAGAGCAAAGCGGAGCGGCCAGAGTGCCGCATGTGGACGAAAACACACACACACACACACATTCCAGCTTAAATTTCGTGTAACACGTCATCACAGTTCATCTGCAAGAAAAGTCTTAACATTGAGTATTTTTCTTTTACATCGAGGAATGTTCAAGAACAAAAAAAAAGAAAAAAAAAAGAAATTGTGCTGTTTTATATGTATATATTTAATAGTTTTCCTGCACTGGGACATCAGTGTCTTTTGCTGTACACCTTCTGATCTCGCTGGCCGTTTTCACCGTTTGGATGTTATTTTCAGATGAAGTGAAGTCCGCTTGTGTGTGT
>VVHJ01001689.1:43780-55283 GCA_015107715.1 Tylochromis polylepis
TGTGTGTGTGTGTGTGTGTGCGTTGTGTAGAAAAGTTTATGTTTGGGCAGGTGTTAAGCAGAAAATGAGTTGTGTACTTCCTCTTTATCCCCTCCCCCCCTCCCATGGCACTGTAGTGGTACACACTCAGGTGGTCTTCGCAAGGGTGTGGGCTGCACAACACATCTGCGCTGAGTCATGATTCACAAATAGAGATTAAGTGTGATTTTTGTGACAGAACGGGAGAGGGGAGTAGGGTAAGACAAAGCTGACCCGTTCCCTCACCGTCACGTGACACATAGAAAATGGCTGTTTTGTTTTGTTTTTTTTCATCTGGCGCCCCAACCCTTCCCCCTTGGATCTTGACATTTGTCTTTGGAGGCCGGGTAAACCAAGGCCTCTTACGGACTGGAGAGCACGAGCAACAGCAAACCCAGGCCCAGCAGCAGCATGGAGAGGCAGACGGGCTCAGCTCCGTGGTCCAAAAGGCCCGGAGAGGGAAGAGTGGAGTCTCCATCGTCGTCCCACAATCTGTCATTCTCGTTTACCTGAAAGAAAACATAAATCTTTGTCTGAAACATCCATTTATGTTTAACAGGAATACAACAAAATCTGTTACCTGCCGACACCAACAGGAAACATATCTTCAGCGCAGGCGGGGTGGTGAGGGGGGATGATCTGGGATTTTATGAGCAACTATGTGGGTATAATGGCCGAATTTTCCACATCCACAGTTGAAAAATATGATAAGCAATGCCAAGGACATAGCCACTTATCAACCTGATGCAATTTCAGAGCAAGAGATGGCTTTTTTTGGCTGCAGACGTATTCAGAGTAAACTCTTCAATCATCATCATCATTTTTTTCCCCTTCATTCTCTTGATTTATGCAAACACATAATAGCTGTAACACTACAATTAATACCCTCTCTGTTTGGCGTTTGCATATTCTCCTTGAGCCCGTGTGGGTTCCCTCCGGGTCCTCCGGCTTCCTCCCACACTCCAAAGACAGGTTAGGCTGATTGGTGATTCTAAATGGGCTGTAGGTGGGAATGTGAGCATGAATTGTTGTCTGTCTCTCTGTGTTAGCCCTGTGATATACTTGGCAACCCTGTCCACGAATACTCAGCCTTATGACAGCTCGCATTAACTCCAAACCCCACCGTGACTCTGAAACGGATAAACAAACAAGTCTTAACCTCTCATCATCCATCCGGCCATTGGTGAGCTTTTAACAGATGAACTATGTTGCCAATATGTATGAAACTTCGTTTGAAATGAAATATCTTTGATGCGTTCATAATATTAAAAGGAAATTGGATAATGAAATCACAACTTCCTACTTGAAAATGGGAATTTGGAACTTAATCAAACAAACAGGATGAAAATGCGTTAATTAAAATACTTAATTAGAAATTGGGTGTTTTTTTTCCCCCACTCCTACCTCTCGTCCCTCATTTGTGAGGTACTAAAGACTGGAGCTGTGTTGCTTGACAGTTTAAAAACAATGTGACAGGATATTGTTTGGTCATATCTGCTGCTACGACTCTGAGGCAGCTGTCCAGAATGAATTTACAGACTCAATTAACTTTGATTGGTGTCAGGTCAGTTGTATGTCATCCAAACCTCATTCGACATTCGACTATCAGGTGACAAAAGGTTCATGTTCAACAGAGTCTCTTTTTCCTGTTTATGTTATCTCTTTACCATACTGTTAGCTCTGCTGCAGTGAAAGGATGGTACAGACTGTTGAAACAATTGCATGTGGGGCACACCGTTCAGAGGACTCGGGGCAAAAAGATATAATTTGGGTTTTGGCCATTTTTCTGCAGCTTTCCCCCTGGAACTAAGTAAGTGGCCTACTTATAAATTTAGCTTGTGAAGTTTATTTATATCTGTTGCCAGACTGTCAGTTATGTTATCTACAGCATTATTTTTTTTTTTTTGGTTCCCATTTGGAGCATAATGCATGGAACAAATTTCCTTTCCCTGATGTAAATTACATAATTTATAAATTTCTCCTCATTATTAAAATCTGCAATACTGTGTGCATGTTTAATGCAAAACAGGCTGTTCACATTAAAATTTATGTCCAACAGAATTCAGTAGTTGTTTGCTTTACGGCTGCCTTGTATGGGCTTTGTTAATGGGGTTTACAGAACCTGTTAATGGTGTGAATGAAGCAGCAGTTTCTGTATGTTCAAGCTGATGGTGTACACACAGGACGAAAAGAAAACCATCCTGGACACTCTAAAGACCAAGGACAACTCAAACCTCACAGTCACGTGCTCCTTGGACGGTCGGATTTCTAGAGCTGGAAAGTCATTCTGTGGCTTTTGTTGTGTTCGTGTGCTACATGGTTGGTATGTAAAAACAACAATGGATATTTACAGTGTTTAAAAAACATGTTGTGAGCTGTTTCTATCTGTACAGTCATGGTAAAAAGATACACCCTCTTTCAATTCTAAGGTTTACATATCAGGACATAATAAAAATCACCTGGTCCTTAGCAGGTTGTAAAATTGTCTGAATGCAAACTAAGAAAAACAGCACACGACATATTACACTGTTACTATTTATTCAACAAAAACTAAACCAAAAGAAAAAAAAAATCTGCTTGAATCAGTGAAATAACTTGAGGTAATTCTTTTCACTATGACTTTTTCAGTCTCTCACATCATTGCAGAGGGACTTTGGCCTAATCTTCGTTCCAACTTCCCACAATAGCACAACAAACAGGGTGAAGTCTTTCACATTGCAACATCTTTTTCTTTCTCAGCCATTCTTTTGCAGATTTGCTGCTGTGCTTGGGATCGTTGTCTTGTTGCATGACCAAATTTGGGCCAAGCTTAACTATCAGACCAGTGGCCTTGAATTTAACTTCAGAGGAGTTCAGGTCTTACTGTATGGCTGCAAAAAAACCCCAAATCATAACCACTCCACCACCGTGCTTTACTGTTGGCATGAAGTGTTTGTGCTGATATGCTTTATATACATCTCCGCTTTGGTCTCACAGAAGAACTGTGGTTTTTTTCAGATGCAACTTTGCAAACCTAACCTGTGCTGTGTTCTTTATAAAGAGAAAAAGGTTTTCTGGCTTCCCTTTTGAACAAGCTTGTTTTTACTTGTTTGGTCTTTTTCAAGTTTCAGTGTGACGAACTCCAACATCTGACATGCTAACCGAGGGCTGTAGAGTATGTACAATGCTTCTCTAAGATCATTGCTGATGGCATTCAAATGGTTAGGGGGGTGGGGGGAAAGAGAAAATAAAGAAAGCATAGGGAGATAAGAAAAACCACAGATTAGGGAGAGAGAATAGAAAAATTCAGTGACATGCTGCGTTTCTGTAGAAACACTTGGAGAGTAAAAAGTGATGAGTGGAATTAATCAAGTGCATTTGATTGGCAGCACTGGCTGCTACTTACTCTCTTTAATTCCTTTGGAAACAGTAAAGGTGTACTTCATTTTCCACGCACTGCTTTTGTATCTTTTCTCAGTTTTTGTTAAATAATTAATGCCATTTTGTAATATTTCATGTGTTATTGTTCATCTTATTAACTAAAACCTTGATGTACTTTCTTTTTTCTTCACCATGGCTGACCTGTCTGTCAGGATTAATGCTATTAAATATCTGTTTTTATCTAACAGAAGTCACTCTATGTGGAAGTCAAATATGTACAACAATGAATTAACAGTTAACCAAATGTTTGCTTTAATCTGACATGTTCTTGCACTTTCTGAGTTTCTGGCTTGATTCACATTTCATTTTGTTTTAGCTGCAAATGAGGTTTTTTTGGAGTAATTCCTTAACATCATTACAGTTCAAAAAAATGTCTTTTTTAAGAACATAATTATGTACATATAGATACTCTGATTTACAGTACTTTTTAATTCCTTATTTAACATGCATATTTGCACACTATGTCATCCCCAGGTTTCAGATCTAGTTATTCTGTATTTTGTGCTCAAGTTTCATTTGTTTACCTTTGTTTAAATCACTTCATATCATTTACTCTCCATGTGTTCTTTTGTTTTGTTTTATGCTTGGCTTTGTGTGCTCAATCGATCTAATGACAACACTACAATCAATAAAGTTAAATCGAATGTCAAAGATGCCTCAGTTCACCCGTACTCCATGGCTTAGTGTTCGCTGAGCTGGAGAGCCTGGTCAATGTATTGAGTTAATGAGTCAATAAGAGCTTGTCACAGGATATAAAGCACATATAGCATAGAAACCGCAGCATGAGCATGCTTTAGCTTTTACTGGACTCATATTTCCTGCAAAACTTAATATTAAGACATTAATCTAAAAAATCCCAGATTTGATAAATTTTCTGTTAAATATCTTTACTCAGTGCCAATTAGTATTAGCTTGATTAGTAGCCAAATTTCAGGCGTATCGGGGAAAGTGGCTGCTTTTCCAGAGATTCTGGTATTTACTAAGTAAAAGCAAGCACACAAGTGATTTTAAAAGGCAAAGAAAAGCTTCTTGATTTTCTTTCTTGATGCTTCTTGACCTAGAATTTGGACGCTCAAATAAAGGAATGAATTTTCTGCACAAGATGCCAAATGAACACAGAGTGAGCTCGCTTCATCTCAACTTCTCTGTGACCTGGTGCTGTGTGAATTATCCAGGCTGTGTAAATCCCATCCATCTGCCGCTCTCACTAAGTTAAAACAAACACTTAAAGATATCTGTGGCTTTATGACCCGACTCTGAGAGAGGCCGTCTCCATTAGCGCCTGTGTGTTTGGAGACGGCCGTACATCATATTTTCAGTCTTCCATCTAGTCTCACCTGAGTAGGTATCTGTGCTCGTAGAATGTTCTGCTCTGTTTCCATAGCGATGCCCGGGGCAGTGGTTGCCAAGTGTGGGCTATGGTTGTCCGTAGCTGGACTAGACACTCCAGGCTGACTGGCACCTGTTTTCACATCCGATCCGTTTCCAAAGGCCTGAATGGCATTTTCTGGAACAAAAGAGCAGCCGCAGATACACTGACATGACCGGAAGCTTAATAGATACATTCATGCTGTAAAATCAGGAGACTTTGATCATTTTTGCATGAGTCATCACCTCAGGTGTTCTTTCACTTTTTTCTCCTGCATAACTCTTTTGATTGTGATTGGGCACTCTATAACTACGAACAAGAGGGCCAAAACTGCAAGGTGGTCAACTTTGCATTGTGAGTCATCAGGCTTCTTGAGCTGAAGCATTAATTTCACCCTGCATTTGGCAGTTCAACAAAAAAAAAAGAGAAGAAGAAGACGCTAGCACAATTTTGCTTTATCAAATTTTTAAACCCTACAATCATTTCCACTCACAGGAAGAAAAACTTCAGTAGTTTAGAGAGAAACGTGTAAAATGTCTCTGAATAAGCAGTGAATGCTTCAGCCACAGTTCACAGTTTTCAAATTTACACATCTTGGTGCTTTGCTGTGCCACCGGTGTAAGGAGCTGCCTGTGTTATTCACACCTGGGGAATCAGATTCAGCATGTTATTCCTCAGGTGATAAAAAAAGCAAACTTGTGCACTCTCTGCTGTTAAACAAGACAGAAAGAAGTGCGAGCCAAAACTCACTTTTTTATATAAGAGACATAAACACACTATGGAAAAATGCCTAAGATACAGATGGAGGCTTTGGTTTTAATTACGTGAATCTGTGAGGCAAGGGCTCCAGCAAGTCAGATGTAATGCAGGAACATGTCATGGCAAATCTGAATAGCAAAATGAGAACGTTATAAAATAATTATTAATTAATTTCCTGCAAGCATGCCTGGTTGCTAAGTCACTTAGCTATTCTAGTGTACTGGTTTTCCTGCTGGTTTTCTCAAAACTAAAGATGTATCCATAATCTCACAATATTCACTGTTTATTATAAGGAAATCATTGAAAAATGAATACATACTGTGTTGTTTCTGGTTGCAGTGCAGGTTTGCAAGGCCAGAAAGTACCCACACTACACTATTATCACCTTGGTAAAGTTGTTCGTGTGAGACAGATGACTAAAAAAGAAGGGACTAGTAGTTAGGAAGTTATGGTGCGTGTAAGTGAAACTGACAGTTAGGAACAAATTATGGTGCATGTGGAGAGAACGGTGGGTAAGTATGAGGCAAAAAATACAGTGTCTGTGAGAAGGAGTCGTATTATGTAGAAAATAGTAGGAGAAGCTGAATGATGCGTAAGGCAGATCTTGAGTAGCAGTGCATGATGATAGTTGTGCATGTGTCTTCTAATAAGTGTAATTATCACCTTTGTTGTTCTGGGGCTGGATGTATAAATGATGTAAGTGCACAAAAAAACCCCCACGTGCATGTTCTTTCTGCCTTTCTTCCCCACACACAAAGTATTTATGACAGGAACAATGTGCAGACCAGACACACAAGTCAGACCGTACACATGCTTTTTGGAGCGAGTCAGGTCTGAAATGGTGCAGTGGAGCTAGAAATTAAAGACAGAATTTAACATAAAAATAAAACAAACAAGTATTCAGGGCTTGAATTTCTTATTAGAATTATATATATATATATTATTGTTCTACTTGCAAACACACTTACTTATATTAATATGCATAATTTATCCACATGGACTTCACTGCAAAGAATTTAGTGTTCACTAAATTGTATGAGGCCACCGTCATTATCATTATTATTGGTAACTGCGACACTATAAATAGCTGAAGCCATACTTAATGCTTCCCTTGTGTAAACGGATGTACTTTTTAGCCTCTCTTTTGTAGCACTCATTCTTGCACATCTTCTTTATTGTTTTCATTGCTGCGTTTCATAACTTGTAGCTCAAACAATGCAAATAATAGGCAGACGGAGCCTCTACATTTATTTTGAGGTCAGAGATGGGAGTGGAAATGAGGCTTGAGCACAAAATGCATATGCACATGTGACCCCAAGTGTCTGGAGGACTGAAAACACCTCCTGCACCACTGGTGGGAACCAGCTATGAGTTAGCTTAGTTTGACTGGCACGGCTGTGTGTGTTGAATTCACTGAGAGAAAATTTGATTTACAGGTTTTTCTTTGTTGACTGAACATTTCTGCTCCATATAAATTTGGACTTTTTCTGGTTGTCCTTGCAAACATATACCAGCTCCAAGTTTTTGCTCTCACTTAATCAGGCATCCCATAGCAAAAACCCAGAGCCTTGAATCCTTCTGAGTTGTACTTAACAACAGCTCTAGTCCTGGAACTGCTTTGTTTAAATTCATGCCTTGTTCAATGTATAATCAAGACGGAAGTTATACGTACAATGTTTGATTTTATGTGTAATGATTGATTTTAAAGTAAGGTCAAATTACACAAAATTATGCAGCAGGATTTTCATATTTTCCAGTGCTTTCATTCACTCAGTAAAAACCAAGGACATACACTCTTAGACCCTCTCAACCTGGTAGGATACTCTCTTTAGTAAAATAAGAGCACCACACAGGGTCATCGGCAGTGGAGCGGCAACACACACAAACCATCACAATACGTGCTGAAAGTGCTCTACTGCAGTAATACAAGTGAAATGTGGAAATTAATATCATTGTGAAATGTTAGAAATAGATAAGTGGGTTAGATGGTAGGGTTTTAAAGAACAACTGATTGCACAACTTTTTAAAAAATAAAGGACACACCTGTTGTGACTTGTATGATAATGTTATGAACGAGCAGAAGGGTAGTTGTTGATCAGCTAGAACAAGAGGGCTCATTGACTGGCATGGGTGGTTACTGCCCCCGCACTTAACACTTGAGAAGAGAACGAAGGGCTAACAAAAAGTTTCTCTATACAGCATAATTAAACTTGCCTCAGTTCCACTTGAGAATACACTGAAGTACAGCGTCCTCTGCATACGGTATTGCAAGGTGGGAATGTGAAGTAATGACTAAACACAGAATAGCAGCGGAGTCATAACATCCAATCACCACACAATGGTGAGGTTAAATAGGTTTTCATGCGGTAGCCAGCAGCAACAGTGAGCAATTCTGTTTAACAAAAGCACAAAAAAGAAAAGTAAAAAGGTCTTTGATGCTTTTCTTGTCTTATCAACCACCAAAGTGCTTTACATTTCAAACCGCCCTTGCCCACAAAGTGTTTTGATTTCATATTATCTTTCTCAATATGGGGGTTCAGCATCTTGCTCCAAAGACTTCCGATTAGAGGATGACCCTTTCTAATCACCGAAGGTTTTATTCGTCCACTGACACTACCTGCAACAGCTTGTGTCAGTTCAAAATACAGATTTAATCAAAATTTTAACGGTAGCATTTCCTTATAGCTGTAAGCTTTTAAAGTATTTGATAGATGGTTGGGATTTTGAGGAACTGTATATTTATTTGTACTGTAAACTATATTTTCCACTTGTTTCTAAATGTTGAATGTCAAACAGCGTTACACTAAGTGGAACATTTAACACCTAAAGAGCCAGATACTGGAGGCTGACATCACGTTTTTAATAACTTCTGATGTCTGAAGTTATCCATCCAGTAAAAAAAAGATGCTGAAAATGATGCGTTTACGAGAGGCTTAAACAATCATAATGTTGATGAATGAAATGAAATGTGACAAAGCTGGGGTTTTTTCATGTCATTAAACACGTCAGGTCTTAAAAAAACGCTGTCCCTATATTTATAAGTTGGTTGAAAAAGGAAAAAAAAACCCTTGTTAGTTGTCAAACCCCGACTCACCACGAGGCACAATACCACACCACTATACAGCTCTAGCATCCAAAAGGTTCTGACTGTCCAAAGCCTAAATCAGCTTCCCATGCAGCACACAATGAGTCATAATACTATTAGAATCTAAAATTTACATATAAATTTATATGAATTGCATGAATATATTTTCATTTTTTAAAACCACTGTTGTGTAATACCGGTCTGTGTATCTGGAGAGGATGCTGTACAGTATGGCTCTCTACCCATAACATTTAACAGGCCGATAAAATGTCACTCAAATGTCTTACTAAGAAAACCACAGTGGAGTGTAAGATATCCACTAAAATGTAACTTTTTAAACAAATTTAACTTGACTTTAGCGTGGACTGCTACAGCGGTGTGAAAAAGTGTTTCCCCACCTCCTGATTTCCAATTTTTTTCGATGTTTGTCACACTTAAATGTTTCAGATCGTCAAACAAATTTAAACATTAGACAAAGATAGTAGACAGGCAGGTCTTATTTAAGGGATTTCTTGATTGAGGACAGGTGTGGCAGTAATCAGGCCTGGGTGTGGCTAGAGAAATTGAACTTAGCTTTCCAAAGATGTGATAATATTTTAGTTCTTATATTTTATTTTTAGTTAAAAGTTTCTCAGTATGGTGTACAGTGTGCCCTTAAGTAAACTGGACAAGTGAAGGACAAAAGAAAGAGAGGAAAGCTTAAAAGAAAACTATCAGCTCATTAAAAGTATCTTATGAAGCAGGGAAAAAAAATCTATGAAAGACCTGACACATGACCTGAGAGATGCATCTGGCCCTTCAGTTAATCTATTATTTGCCAAATCATCATCAGAAAAGGTCTCAGTGGAAGGATGGCTGTCAAGAAGATTTTCTTATGGAAGGAAATAGGGTGAAACTCAGGAATGTCAAATTAGTATGTAAGGAGGAGGTCAGGAGAGGTACAACACTGAGTGTCCAGAGACATCTATAAAACATGGTGGAGGCTCTGTCAGTTTGGGGCTGCATTCAACCAGTGGTGTTGGTAATTTTGTCAAGAAGTGATGGAATTATTACTGCAGAAAAAGTAAACCACTATGCAATACCTGGAAAACATCGGCTCTTGAGAGCACCGTGTATAAATTAATACCTGTAAACCTCAATGAACTGCAGCAATGCTGTAAAGAAGAGTGGGCCAAAAAGAGACTGATAAAATCTCAATTACTTCAAAAAACTACTTCAAGTTAGTACTACCAAAGGTGTTTTTACAAGCTACTGAGTCATGAGGCGTACTTAGTTTGTCACAGGGCTATGGAGTCTTGTGAAAACTTACTTTTTCACACAAATATACATATCAAAGATCAGGCTTACATTATGCGTACTTCCACAGACTACTGCCTGCCATCCATTGTCGTTAAAATCTCTTGTCGGCAAATTTATAATGACTAGAAAAATTCAGAGATCTTTTCACAGGAGCATAGGAAACAGATGTTCAAATTTGGATGTAATTCAATCAAACAGATGCTGTTGATATTTCTGTTTGAATACTCGAGTGATTGAAACAGAAAACATTTCCTACCTTCACTGTCTACCAGAAGTATGCAGTAAAATTACAGGCGCGTAAAATACAGACAGAAAAGTTTGGTTAGTAGATACTTTTTA
Organism: Tylochromis polylepis; assembly: GCA_015107715.1. Classification (NCBI taxonomy): domain Eukaryota; kingdom Metazoa; phylum Chordata; class Actinopteri; order Cichliformes; family Cichlidae; genus Tylochromis; species Tylochromis polylepis. The sequence goes on from VVHJ01001689.1 coordinate 54,070, forward strand.
GAGCACTGACACAGAGCAGGAAGGTGGAGAAAGTCAGGGAAATCAGACATGGATACCGGACTGTCAACCGGTTCCCTTAAACGTATTTACGACCCTCAAAAGCCCTTCATTCTGAAAAAATCTGTCACCTTTTTGCAAAGGTTTGACAAAACGATCACTGATTATTTAAAAGGACCATTTACATTAAGAAGCCTGTGACTGCGAGGAATATCACATTATGTTTGCTGTGTACAATTTACTGTCTGCTGTATTTATAAGGAAACTCATTACATCAAGTTCTTGGATTTATAGCGACCAGAATGAATTATGACCATGTAATGAATTAATATTCTATATGCATTCATTTTCATTTGGCTAATGGGTTACTCAGCAGCAATTACGTTTTCATGAAAGTCACTTCAATTAAAATATGCTCAAAATAAAGACATGACTATGAGATCCATCAATTACTAACCATAGCTTATACTGTAAGATGAATGTGAGCGTGAGACATGAAAAACCTACATTTTTCAGCTGTTCCCGAGGGGGGGAAAAAACAAGAAGTGACTCGCTGAATTTCAGCAATGTGAATTCACAGTCTTCGGCGGAGTATCAGCGTGTGACGCACAGACATTGATTTCTCACAGGATCATAAACAGATTGATCGTTCCTCCTGAGATAGTTTGCCTTTGCAAACAAAATTCTGCAGCAGTCAATGCAGAGCCTTGACTCGAGCATCAGCATCGAGCACCGGAGCTGCTGGAAGGGTGACCTGCTTGTTCCTTTAGCCCTGCAGCTAATTAGGGAATGCATGTTGCAACAGAATCTCAATGAATCAACAGTGAGAAGAAATCAAAACATTGATCCCATTTGAGGCCGTATATAAAAGGCTGTGGACTATGATACTAATGGTGCCGTGGGTCATTAGCATTGGTAGGACAGGTGGGAAAGTATGCCAGTGCCCTCAAAGCTTGCAGTTAGGGTTCAGCAGCGCACAGCAATTCCCTGGCAGGGTGACGGATGAGAGAAGCGAAGGATGCAACTCCAGCTGCTCGCCACCATGCCTCACTGCCCGCCATCACGCAGAGATGAAGTGCCAATTGATATCTTTAGTGGTAAGCTGTTGTGACAGTTTCTTTGTAAATGTTTGGCCACGGCTGTTTAAGCACAGCCATCTCTTCCACTTTTAAGTTTCCTCCTGAGGGCTTTTTTTTTTTTTTTAAACAAACTTCACA
>VVHJ01001689.1:55303-73548 GCA_015107715.1 Tylochromis polylepis
TTTTTTTTTTCTGGTGGGTTTTTTTTTTTTTTTTAAACTGACTTCACAGGGTCCCTGGGGCATTAATGCAGAGCCCATCCTATGCACGCCCCTGTTCTGTCCCCAAACTCCCCAACTTATTGTTGGCCACCCTCACTTTTCCCTCTTATAATACCAATTTAAGTTCCAGAAAAGACTTTACATAATTGCAGAAATAAAATTAGCTTCACCTCCATCTGTCCTCTCTTTTTTTTTCCCTGCCACGCACAGCTTTCAGAGAATGAAGAGGTCCAGAACTGCTGCTCTGCATAGTGATGCGACTATTACCGCTGTGATGAGGAGGTAAGGTGGGGTGACAGCTGTTTTTAAAACCTGACTGAGCTCGCTCCACGCAGGGAAGGTTTTTTTTTTTTTTTTTCCAGCAGTTTCCCCCTCCCCTGTCTGCAAACAACTGTATTCTTCCCTGCCACTATTCTCTCTGTCCGCCTCATTAGTTCGGAGGCAGGAAACCAAATTAGGCTCAATTACAAAGTCATCAAAGGCCATCTGAAGTCCTGTCTCAGCAAGCAGGCCCCAGCACAAGGGTGGGGTTGTGTGCAAAATGACGGTGGGTTCAGTTGCAAGAAATTTAAACCCAAAAAAGACAAGGAGGATTTGTTTAACTGATGATGATGATGCCGCTGTCCATTCGTAAAACTGAACGATCACTGAAGACAGGAGAGTCTTGCTCTGTACTCAAAATGAATAACAATTCTTTACACGCTGTGATTATACGAGAAACATGGGAGAAAGCAAACACTAGGAACTCTCCCAGGGCGCACTCACTTCCCCAATTATTGGCTCCAATCCAGACTCTCTTTGCCAATTCATTACGGACACTTTCTCCCCCAAAAAGGAAGTGTTGTCCGCCTGAGTATTAGAAGAGCGACTAAATTCCAGCTGAGATGAGTGTGACATGCACTGCTGGTCCTTTCCCATTAGAAACTTGTTAATCCTTATCATCACATGTAAAATGTTTGACTTCAGCCGTTTGCTCAAGCCGTTTCCACTTTTGGCCAAGATGCAGGAAAATGAGGCCAGTCACTCTGAGCTCTGTTTTTCTGGGTCTTTAAGGAGCTTACTGTAAAAAGCACACTGGAGCTGCCATAGCAAGTCTAACTCCTGACTGCAGGATGCCCATGAGGAGTTTCATTGGACAACAAGACATCCATCAGCCAGGTCAAAAACATGTGACTTCTCTGGAAGATTTAACTCACTAAGGTATAATCTACTTGTAATCTAATTCATTCTATGGAGAGTGGGTTACTTTGAGTTTTAAAGCAAGATTTTAATAAATATCCATAGGCCTGTTTTTTAAAACTACTGAGCCACAGGGTACCTTGTTTTCTGTTAATAAGGTTTGTTTTAATCTTCATACTTTGTCTTATTAAGCATCCAGAATTGCAAAGTTGCTTGGTTAACATCTGCTGCCCTTGGGTCTACCGCTGGATAGCTTTTCATGCACATTATGATTATATTGTTTCTGGGAGACATCGCCTGGTCAAGAAGAGTTTGAAAAGTTTGAAAAAATTGTGACAGAAATGCTGGAAAAATGAGATGTTTTTGGCATCTAGTATATGGTTCATCTCACTGTCAGAACTGATTTTCAATTAGATCTTTGACCAGCTTTTAAATCCTTTCATTATTTCTGACATGAAAAATGAAGAGTGTATTTCTGCTTTATTGTACAGAATAACAGAACAACAGGCGCATGGAAAGCTGTGCAGTCTGAAACAAGTACATTTATGGGCTTTAATCACAGGTGTTAATGTAAATTTCACACTTAAGACCAAAAGCCAGCAAAAATAGTGCGATCATGTGAAGGCAGTGGAGCAGAGGGTGAGATGCTGCAGTAACAGCAGCACAGTTAAAACACCGACATCATCGGATCACTTGTGGCAGAGTTTACGTTGCTGTAGTGTTTGTTTAAATCAGTGGTAAGAAGCCATTTGTCTGACATCTGATGAGAGTTTGATAGTTGGCTGTTTTGTCACAGTTGAACTTATGTATAAACTGACCCTGAATATCTGTTGCAGTTTGCTTTGTACTGTCACTACAGTCACACAGTCCAATGCCTGGTGTCTGTGGTTTGTCACTGATGTTGTTATTCACGCTGACAGCTTTGTAAGAACATGTCTACTTTTGTTGTTAGAAAAAACCCTAACCCCAAATAAATTCCAGTGTGTGTGTGTGTGTGTGTGTGAGACACCAGCAGCTACAGTTTGTATTACTTTGTCACTAATGTCATTCTTCTGTCACTGGTGCTATCATTCATTTGGAGGGATGATCCCGTATCATCATAGCTGTTTTGTTGTCGTTGCTGGATGAATAAAAGATTACACCGGATTGGTGGATAATTCTAATGTAACACCAGCTGCAGTTTATCACCAGAATGCACTGCAATTAAGAAAACGTGCATTTATTGTTATTTTTGTTTTCTGGCGTGATAAAACTAAAACAAACATATGTGAAACTTGTGTTAACCCATTACTTCGTGCCACCAGCTGTAGTGTTTCAGTAGTGTCACTGGTCTACTGCCGCCATAATTCATAGCGCTGTTTATCTGACAGTTTTAATTGTGAAAATAAATAAATGACTATTGACTGAAGCGATAACAGTGGGGAAGGAGTGACTCTTCACTTTGTCACGGATGTGTCACTAGTACAAGCTTTCCCAAGAATACTTTTCAAACACAGTAAAAACAAAGTGGTGTTTAGCAGCACAGCTGAGGGTAATATTCTAACAAAAATTTCCAATATTAAAAGCTGGATGATTCAGATTTTATGTTCTGAGAATAACTAGGATTGAGTGACAAATTTAAGAGGACCAAAAATAAAAAAACCCTTCTTATTCTTAGATGTACCAAATCTGCAATATAAAACTTCTCAGAGATTAAAGTCATAAATTTGTGAGAAAACACTCATTTTTCTTCTGTCAATGAAGCAAATGTCATGTAGTTCCTTCGTTATAAGTTTTTTTCACAAATATCTCACTCTATAAACTCAAAGTACATGCATAGCACAATAGTAGTATATTTTTCTTCTAGTAAACTTACAAATGCAGTCTTTAAATTTGCTTTTCTCCCCAAAATATTAATCTTCTAGAAAAAAAAATATCACACAAATACACAGCCATAATTTGATGACGCAATTTTTGGCAGGTTGCTATTTCTGATTCAAATTGCCATGTTTTTATATTAAATTTTGAATTGAGCTCTGCATTGTAAAAGTGGCTCTGGTGGTCTGCCGGTTGGCTGCAGTTTGAAAGGTCCATTTGTTTTAAGTCCCAAAGAAGGAGTGAGGAGTGGATAATAGCTGGCAGTGTGTTACCAAGTTACAATGGGCAATTTTAAATGGACCATCCAACAGAAAAGTAAATGCATTATTAGAACTGCCTTAATTATTCATGGCATTGATCCAGCAAGGTGCTGGAAACATTCCTCACAGATTTTGGTCCATATTAACATGATAGCGTCACACAGTTGTTGCAGATTTGTTGACTCTGCTCTATTCTGATCTCATCAGATCTCAGCTCTATTGGACTGAGACCTGGTGACCACGGAGGCTATTTGAATACAGTGAACTCATCACTCAGAAGCCAGTTAGGCATGATTTTATGATTTTATTGGTACATTGTGTACATAATGGGATGGACATGGTCAGCAGCAGTACTCAGGTACACAATGGGATTTTAATTGGCACTAAGTCACCTAAAGTGTGCCAAGAAGAAATCCACCAGATCATTACACCACCACTAGCCTGAACCACTGATACAAAGCAGCATGGATCCATGTGTTCCTGCTGTTTAAACCAGATTTTGACCCTATTGAGACTCATCAGACCAGCGAACATTTTTCCATTCTTCTACTGTTCAAGTTTGGTGAGCCTGAGCAAATTATAGCCTCAGTTTCCCTTTCTCTGCTGACAGGAATGACACCCAGTGTAGTTTTCTACTGCTGTAGGCGATCTGTTTCAAGGTTTTACCAGTTGTGCATTCAGAGATGCTCTTCTCTATACCCTGGTTAAAAATCTAGTTATTTGAGTTATTGTAGCTTTCCTATCAGCTTGAAATAGTCCGGCCATTCTCCTCTGACCTCTGACATCATTAGGGCATTTTCACCCAGAGAACTAATGCTCACTAGAGACCTCTTTTTCAGACCATTTTCTTTAAACCCTATAGATCACTGGGTGGGAAAATCGTTGTAGATCAGCAGATTCTGAAATACTCAGACCAGCCTGTCTGGCACCAACAACCATGCCATATTCAAAATCACTTAAATCACCTTTCTTCATCATTCTGATACTCAATTTGAACTTCAGCAGGTCATCTTGACATTGCAGCAACTCAGTGCCTAAAAGTATTGAGTCATTGCCATGTGATTGGCTAATTAGATATTTGTTTTTAGGGGCAGTTGAACAGGTTTACCCAATAAAATGGCTTGAGTGTATATTTTCACTTCAACACAGTTCAAGTGAAAACGCAAGTAAGAAAGTTAAATAATGACTACCTCTCTGCTATAATTTCTCCGTCTGTTCTGTTTCTCATCTGTGTACAAAACAGCCTGACTCCCATGTGGGTTGCAGAACATCAAAGGGATTTTGCACCACAATAAAAGTGTCACAGATTATTTTGTTCACAACTAGGCTTTCTTAATTCTCACACTTGCTCTGGTTCTTAGTCTGGGTTGTTATTACTTCTCTGTTGCCAGTGGTCTCTCTCTCTCTCTCTCTGCAGTTGTTACTTACTCAGGCAGATGTTGTCATGGAAAAAAGTGAGAAAGTCGCTGCATTGTTCCCTGTGGTTGCCACTCGCTGCGCAGGAGCACCAGGGTCCCACATTGGAGGTGGAGTTGTCAAGGTAGTTGGGAGTTATTGTGCTTCCTGTTGAGGGGAGGAGAGGTGGAAAACAACACAGTTCTGTATGTTTACAGGCATACTGAGCCAACACATCTCCTCACATTACTATCTTTACAACACAGTGATTGAATCTGACCTTAAGCGCGCTCGCATAAAAAGGAAGCAATCTCTTTGATTTAGCCGAACTGAGCGGAATATTTAACATCTTTTTCCGTCTTTTTTGTTATTCAAGCTATTCCGCCTGTCACCCCGTGCTACACTCTGCTCGTAAGCGCCTCATAAAAAGTGCAGTTTCCAAAGAAACCCCCCCAAAACTTGTCTGACTAAGAAGTTTGATGTCATTCAAGCTGAATTCTGGCTGATTTAATCTTGTTATGCTTAGCCTGATTATGACCTTACTCTGATTACGATAATCAAATAAAGGCATTTACATGGCAATTTCTATCATCTCGGCATTGCCCTAATCATGTTAAGCCTGAGTTATTAGTGCGTATGTAAATGTAGTCATTGAGAGGGAAAGCGGGAGGAATTTAAAAAGAGGAATGGATGAAAACGGAGTGAATGCACACAGGGACACAGACGGGCAGGTTAGTTAGTGCTGCTGCCTGACACCAGCTGGGACTGAGTCAGTCAAAGAAATCTTACTCTATTAGGTCTTTGTTTGAAAATAGCAAATACATAGCTAAAAATCTGTGTAACTGGTGATTATTTAAAAATTTTATTTGCATTGTGGGTAAATTTATCATACGTACAGTGCAGCGCTACTAGCTTATCCTCTTGAACTCTTGCAAGTCCTACTTTTTTGATGTTACAACAGATCCAAGCATCCAAGTACCACAGCTGTTGTTTAGGTTTTCTTTTACACCTATGAACGCCCCAAACATGCGCATCCACCACCGTAGGCAGCCTGGCAAACTCTGATAAGAGCAGCGGCCTGAGACACAAAATTCAGGCGCCGTCAGATTCTTTCTTTTCATTTTGAATCTTTTCAACCTTTCAGCGGGAAATGATTGGGAAGTCATTCCCCGGAAAGCCTTCTAGCTTGTATTTTTTAAAGAGGGTGAGGATAAAATTGCTGCACTTTGAGGCACTGTGGCAAAACAAAACAAAAATTTTTTTTCTGATTTACCTCTATTGATTTTTCTGGGACTTCCAAACAACAGCACCTCAGAGTTTCACTTCGTTTTGAGTTGTCTACAATGGCCAATCTGTGCTGCACAGCTTTCTGTCTCTGTCTTCCTTTATCTGTCTACTTCAGTTTCCAACAACCAACCCCCCCTTCTTTTTTGGACTACTTCACTTGGGTATTGTTGTCGAATAATGACATGTTTGAACTGAGTGCTTTTGAACAACCTTTTGTGCATTATGTGATCCTTTGTTAAGTTTTTATCCGAAGCACAATAGGCCATGTTCTGCGCCTCTACCCAGTCCTGCTCATTGTCACGTCAGGGATAATTCTCTCAAAACAGCGGTCAATAGTTGTAATTGCACTACTTATAATGCCAATGAATTGGCTGGGCACGCTGTAGCCACATTAATCAGCACGTCATCGATTCCTAAAGCGCGCTCCTCATCACAATCCTTGATTCATTCTTTTGAGCTCTGTTCAGTGCACTTGTCTGCTCTTGGCCTTCCTCCCTCAAAAACCTTTTGTTCCCAATCTATCACTGAAGGTGGGCGAGCCGGAGCTGCTGAGGAAAGATTTAGTTCTTACCTATCAGGCCAGTGTATGCGAGCAGACATTGCCCGTAGTTCTCCTGCTTGCAGCCACTGGCACTGTGCTCGGAGGGCTGGCAATCATGCTGGAACTGTGCCCAGCGAGACCTGTGGGAGCAATAACATGCCATCCATCATTTACTTTTGCTTGGCTGCTGCACACATCATGTCAATGAGTGGTGGCCAGCGCTGATGCTTTCTCTCAGCAGCAGAATGTGGATTTGAAAACCACCATGCTCATCTACCTGCTTGTACTCCCGTAACAACTCCCTCTGCCCTTCAAGATCTCCCGCTCTACAGCACTTCAACCCTTACTCCAGTCACCCATGGTGACATTCATCCCCCTTTATTCTTTCTTCCTCCTTTTTTTTCTTCCCTGGCAGTCGTCTTCTGGAAGGCTGCCAGGCTGTAAAGAGTCAATGAGGGGCAAAGATAGGCCTTAGCTCTGCTCTCTTAATACTGTGGGTGCTGTCTGGCAGGCCTGGCCACGAGGAGATTAGACAAATATGGATCTTTCATATAAATACTTCCTCCCACAGCAGCTTTGCCTTCGTGCCTTACCTTTCCTGCCAGCCGCCCAGACATCTAACCTCATCACCGTCATCGTGCGAGGCTATCGAGGCCATCATATTGCATCATTGGCCCCCGCCGACTGGCATTTGCAACGGGATCCCCTCAGGGCACCACAACTCTCCACTTTGCCCTCATTTGTCATGTCATTGTAATGATGTGTGTAAAACTCATAGGCTGTGCACTAAGTGAAGGCATCCTCCGCAGGCTGCCAGTTAATGCCAGCTGACTGGTGCACGATTGGTGGGCGGTGCAGGGGCCTTGAGATGCTCTCTCCGTCGGGGCGGCAGTGGAGAATAATGCCTGATCGATAGCCGTGACAGATGAAGCCCTTTGTCTTCCTGACATTTGAAGAGGAACTAGATTAAATGCTGGCGACCATTTGCTGTCAGTAAGAGGAGGCTGACTGGATACGTCTGAGAACTCCGTGTTCCTGGGAGAAACACACCCTATGAATCCTAATGACCTCATAAGGCATTGTTAGTTTTCTGACTGGACGCTTTACAATCCATTTAAATTTGAATTAAATCCTTTGGTAGTCACATACACAGGGACATAAACGCAGAATAACTACGCTTCCTCAGATCACTTACCGTGCGAGGAGGGTCACTTGTTCTGCAAACTATTTTCTGATCCTGATGATGTCTTCACTGCTGTTAATAAACATTTTTCTAAGCAACTTGCCAGGGAAATCATGTGTGAATCCCCAGCGAGAAAGACCGTTTCAATAATGACTATTTCACATGGCTGCTTCACTCGGAAAATGAATGCAGAATTTAATTGAGCTAATTAAACACAGTTAATGAGTATAACAATTGCATTAATTAAACACAACTGACTAATTAAATCTAAATGAACATATCACCCCAGCCAGACATATCTTCCAAGATATATACAACGCTATTTATTGTCCTGAGGGAAAGTCAGTGAGCGAGGCCACCATCAACAGAGCACTTCAAATAAAACAAGACAGCAGTGACGATGACGCCACATCTTGTACTCGGTCAAAAAAAATAAATCAACTTGACGCAACTTGCAACTTAGCTCTCTGGGCTTGTCACCTGTCAGCGAGCTCGTCAGCTTAGTCACTAATGGGACAGTAAACCCTTACAGTTTATACACAACACCTCGTGTACTCTGGCAAAGGCGGTGAATAAAGCATCACTCTGTTTCGGGCTCCGTGTTCCCTCAGCGGTCAGTAACACTGGCTGTTACTGCTCAGTGTCGACCACATGCACCAAGTGTAGAGGTAGTTATGAAGTAAACTGTAGTTGGAATCAAACTTGGCCATTTTAAGTTTTGATGTGTGTGAGCCTGTTTTGCCATCATCAGTATTTTCATCCAATATTCTGTCCGTCGTATGTGCTCCTTTGCCCGTCTTTATCTTTTTGCCTTTTATTGGCCGCTCTCAGATATTGCTTTTTCTTTGGAACTCTGCCTAGACAACTGGCATCCTGGAGTTACCTCTTCACTGCTGACATTGCGACTGGTGTTTTGCAGGCGCCATTTAATAAAGCTGCCAGTTGAGAACCTATAAAGGGTCTGTTTGTCAAACTGGAGACTCTGACGTACCTTTGTTCTTGCTCAGTTTTCCCTCCACAGCCTCTCACTTCTCTTTTCTAGTACGAGCTAGTTTTCCCGGTTATGTAAAGGGAACATTATACATCGTTATGTGAATTCTTTCTTTTTTGTTTAGGGGAGGGCTTTTTCATGAATTCTTTATTTGGGCATTAGGACACTAACCTTTTTCTTATAATAATCAATTTAACAGGATGCAGTTGCATTAGGGTAACTGAGCAGGGATAGTTACATCTATGTGTATGCTGCACTGAAAATACTGAATGATTTATTTCTATTAATCTCCAGTTGTTCTTTACCATATGTCTGATCAATTCAGTTATATCACAGCTCTCCCTAAGTAACCCCAAACTTTTTGAGCAGTAAAATAAATCAGATGTTACTTTATCCTATTTTAACTGTCTTGTTTTTGTTGTTTGTTTGTTTGTTTGTTTGTTTTTTAGTTTAGTGGTTGAGGGTTCTCTTTCACCACACTGCAAATTTGGCTGCAAACTTTCACATTTCTTCCCCTGCTGATTTAACCCCTCCACCCGTACGCTCCACACCCTCAGATTTCTGCATGCAACACTTTTTCTGGGTGCATTGGCCTTGGAGCCTAGACACCAAACTTTAACTATACTGATGATAATCATGATGAATAATAACACTGCTCTACGTCCGCTTGATGTGTGTGTGGGGACTGTTTGCTGACACTTTAGCAAATCTCTTTTATGTGATGCTTGTCTTTAAGCTAGTGGTCAAAAATTAATGGCTACAATTTCAATCATGTCCTCACTCGGTTATTGTGTGATTGTTATGGTACTCAGTAGCCCAGTCATTTAAAATTAATCAAGCTTGACATTTTTCAGCGTAAAAAACAGAAAGTCAAAGAAAACAAAAACAAAAAAGCTGGTGTTAAAAGCATACGACAAAGCAAGACTTAAACAGTTTCCTCAAGAGCCGGCAGATCAAAGAAGATCTGGGATGTGTCAGTAACCTCAGGTGAGTGTTTACCAACAAGTTTAACAAAAGAACTTGATAAGCTGATACAGTCTTTAAAGCCTGTTTCTCCATTTAAGTGGGACTTTACTTTCAGCCTCTAACATGTCAAATAACATTTATCTCAGTTTTAAGTCTTGGAACATCATTTTAAAGCACCGGGACCTACCGAATCAGTCCGTGTTTCTGTCCTGGATTAGCTATTTCAAGTGTTCTGAATAAGCGTCTGAGCAGGATGTGATAACCATGACATGAAAAATTTAACGAAGAGATTTTATGTTCAGGTTAAAATATGGAAAAAGACCTTTTGTGAGCCTTTAATGGAAGCCACAGCTGCTGAAAATTATTCTTAGCTTAGTGTGAAAAGTGATGTCAACTCTAGGAATTATGTTTTTAGCAGAAGGCAGCGTGTAAGACCAGGTTTTTTTTTTTTCACATTTCTACCTGCACACATAGTCTGCCTTGCAGATCCGCAGCTGAGCCAAACAGTTGGGCTTTTCCTTGTCTTCGTAGGAGCAGGACGGCACGATGGTTTGCCTGCGGCGCTCTGCGCAGGCCGTGTCAGTGCAGGGACAGAACAGCAGCTCGTTGGTGTATTCAGGGGGGACGCGGTCAAAGAACTTCCTCAGCGCCTTGTTGCACTTTGCTCGGTTGCATGGCCCCGAGCGGGCAGACGGCTGGATGCAGGACGAGACGTACTCCGTACGAAGCTTCTGACAGGTCTCATCTATGTTACACGCCTTGGCAGCGTCCAGGCAGCGGTTCACTGTCGTCACTTCGGACTCTGAAAGGAAGAAGGAAGACACGAGTGAGCGGCAGAAAGGCTTACATCCTCGTGTGCAGAAAATCAAATCCCAAGCAATGTTTACAAATGATTTCAAGGACTAATTGGAGTTAGGATCGACTCGCCGGCCCTCACCTCTACAAAAACAAAACCAAACCAAACCAAACCAAAACAAAAAATGCATGTCTTGAAGAACTAAATAAACCAAAATGATGATTGTATGTAATAGGCCTCCCTGTAATGAATAGAACATGAATGGTGTCTAAATGTTGTATGAGTGCGGGCACTGGATGTGTTTCAGCCAAGGCCTAATGGCTGAATATTTCATTCTGCTGGGTTAATGCAGAGTGGCAGCGCTGAAAAAGCTGCTCCTCCATCTCTCCAGCCGCACAACCAGGCCTGTAATTACTGTTCCTTCCCCCCTTCATCCATCTATCCATCTCTCCAACACTCCCTCCCTACATCTGGGCCCATTCCTCACTCACCTGACTCCCTCCTTCCCTCGCTGCCCTCCTTCCCTCGCTATGTGCCTGCCACCCGTTATGCCGCTATCGCCCCCACTCCATCTGTCTCGTCCCTTCCCCTGCTTAGCTCTCTCTCCCCCTTCTCTGCCGTCCATTCTTCCTCAACTTTGTCCATCTCTGCCTCCCTCAGTGCCCATGCTCCTGCTGACTTCTCGAGTAATGAGCCACCTTCTGTGGAGGCAGTGGAAACCCCTTTCATAAGCACCTTTTTTTTTCCATTGTATTATTTCCCAATCCATCATTATGTGTGTGTGTTTTTTCCCAAGCGACCTTCCAGTCAATACGGCCATGATGACGCTCAGCTCCTCTGGCAGATAGTGCTGCTCATTAGTTTGTAAAGTGCCTGTAGTTGCGTCTCCTAGTGAGTTTGACTCTCACCAAGCTGTCATATAAAATATGAATGGCCTCAGAGAGCAGGCAAACAACCCATCACAAAGCACGGGTTATTCCCAACTTAACCAAGTAGCCAACGGAGGGCAAGGGTGGGGTGCAGGTTGAAAAACGGAATCCAGTGTCTGCATACTTGGGGATGAGAATATTCCCATACGCTTGAGTGTGAAATCCTTCACACTGTGGTTTTGTAACCTGTTATTTATTCAAAGGAGGTTTGCTGAGCATGCAGCACACTTATGTGTCACACATTTGCATCCTTAAGTTACCCAGATGAACCACAGCCCGGTGCTGTCACCGGGCCAACTGTAGATTGAGCATACCGTGGATTATTATCCAGTCTCAGACCAGAATCCGTAATGTTCAGGATGACACGTCTAAATTTCAATTACACAGTGCCAGTCTCTCTGTGTTTGGACAGTGACACAATCAGCTGCTTTGGCACCATCCTTCTAGCACAATGGATTTGAAAAATAGAAAGAAACTGAGCTTAAAGTACTTAAGCCTTATAGGAAAACTCTAGCATTTGTCTGTGAAAATCAAAAAATTTGTGTACAAAAAAAAGAAAAAAAAACACGCTCACACACTGCAGACTGGAACAAGTGACGTGGAAATGTCTGCAGTTTAAAGGATGCAAAAGAAAAAGTGGATTGTGCGACATGAAACTTCTCGACTTTTTTGTTCTGTTGTGAGCTGTGTCGCTCCTTTTAAAGCCAACAGTGTCTCTGAAGGTGGTCAGATCCTTATTACACAAACATCTCACAAACAGAAGCCTTTTTATAGACTACCTTGAAATATTACACAGTATAACAATGACTGTTCAGTTGATCTGGATGTAAACACAACACAAGCATTTTGTTCTTACCTTTGCTAAAGAGGTTATGTTTTTGTTAGTGTATGAGTGCGTGCATGTCACTTTCTGTAAAGATTCTGATAAAACTTTGTAGGGGTGTAGAGTAGGATCATTTTAACATCCATCTATCGCTTATCCTTTTCAGGGTTGCTGGAGCAATTCCAGCTGTCTTAGTGCGACAGGCAGGGTTAACCTATCCCCATGTCTTTGGGCTGTGGGAGGAAGCCAGAGTACTCACGCAAACACAGGGAGAACATGCAAATTCCACACAGAAAGACCCTGGCCTGATGGTGGAATTGAACTGAGGACCTTCTTGCTGTGAGGCAACAGTGCTAACCACCGTTCCACCAATCCATTCAAATTTGGCATGCATCCACCAAGGTCTTCAAGGTCAACTTAATGATTTATTGGTGGAAAACAAACAAAAAGCCTCCCAACTTAAAAATTATGAGTCTTACAGATGTGGTGTGTAATGTCAGCATATTGAAAGTACCATATAAAGATTTAAAATATCATGTCACATGACCTCTGACCTCACTTTGACATTTCATATCTGGCTTTCTTTCAAGTTGACCCCAAAATGTGTTTATATCTTTAAAGAAACTATTGTCAAGACAAAGACAATAAGCCGCCTTGTTAGTTAGAAATATACTACAGTATAATATTATATAATAAGCTCAAGGTATTCATGTCCAGTTATTTACAAATGAACGCCTGTTATCCATTACCTACTCCTACATAAATGTTTGTGTAATCAAAGTAATCATCTGTCATGCTTGTGATCTCGGAGTGCTTCTTGTTCCATTTTGTCTCTAAAAGGCTGACTGACTTAGTGCTTTACAAAGCTTGTGACACACTTGAAGCATCATTGTGAGGAAAAAGGACTGTTCACAGTCAGGGCAACGATGCATTAAAAAAAAAAGTTTCTTTCTTGTTACCCTACATCCACTGTGCTTGAACAGAAAGCCTGTTCTCAGCACCACTGAGTTGACTTTAGTTAACTGATTAATTGTTAAAGGGTGAACTGCTCTGTTATTTGAATACTTTGCTAAATATGATGAGCTGCGACTCTGACTCGCATCTTTAAAAAGGGTCATTACTCTGTCTGAGGAGAGATGCTATAAGGGTGGAAAAACATCCATTAATCATGTCTTTGTTGTTTTGGCAGTTGACTTGTCAAGATGCATGGCACGGATGTCAACTATGACCTCTTGTGGAGGTACTGGAGTGAAATTTACCAGAAGGCGGTACAGTGCGGGTCTGGTGCTGTTGTAATTCACGTCAGCCCAGAACGAGAGGTGTTGTTTTAAAAAGCAGCATATGTATAAGGTCATAAAAGATGTGATCACGCGTGTTAAAAGGTGACAAGCACTAAACCTAAATTGTTTGGTCTTTCTTATGGTTTTTGTGTGCATTTCTTTGCAGTCTTTACAGATGCAAACACAGTTTCCTGCAAACAGGTGAGCGCAGCTTATCCAATTTGCCTAATCTGTGATCTCACTAAATTATGCACAACAAGCCCATAGAAAATGAATCGGTTAAGGAGATGAAGGTGAATGTTACAGCATGCACTATGAATTTCTGGGAGCCATGAATGGTGCTGAGCTGATATCGCCACTATAATGCACTGCTGAGATCCTTAGTGGGTTTGAAAAAAGCTGGCTGAGATGTTGTGGGAAGATCCATGAAAATGAGAGAAGCTGTGCAGAGTAGCTCTGCTGTGGGGGAGTACATGTCTGGTTACGGTATAGATTTGATACTTTTTACAAGTCACTGCATTCACAGGAGCCAGTAATTACTTAGTATAGTGTTCTTATAATCTTAAACCAGCTTATGTGCTCTGTGGTCTGCACTGTAAAGCACCATTTAGAGGAAAAGCCATGCTCTGCATCTCTGTATTGAGTTGGATTGTTACCTGTTACATAACCTGAATTTACCTTTAAGGCTAATATGCAAACTATGGCCTGAAATGCCCTCATCTCACCATTAAATGCTTTTCCCATGCATGAAAAGAGGATGTACAGTTTACCAGTGTCACCTTGCATTAGTTCAGGTTTGAAAACATGAAACTGGTATTTGACACTGATCCCTCATTGGTATTACCGGCTGCCAAAATATAGAACTACCTTTAAATCCCATGATAAATACAATAAATATTACAGCTTGTTTGGTGTGAGAGCACTCCTCACCTTACCTCACCTCTGTATCTTACATGACTAAAGCATAAACACCACATACCCAATAGTACAAAATTGTGTAAAAATATAGAGACTTCTAATATTTATATTTCCAATATCAATGTACCTGCCTCAAAAAAATTAAAGTAACACTTAAAAAATACATTAGATCTCAATGGGGGGAATTATGCCAGATATCTATGTTGATAGCAATTCAAAATTGTACTCAGTAGTTTGTCTGGCCCCCACACATTGCCTGACAATGTTGGAGCATGCTCTTAATGAAACAATGGATGGTGTCCTGTGGGATCTCCTCCCAGATCTGGATCAGGGCATCACTGAGCTCTCTGGACACTCTGAGGGGTAACCTGGATGGACCGAAACATAAAGTCTCAAAGGTGTTCTACTGGATTTAGGTCAGGTGAATGTGGGTGCCAGTCAATGGTATCAGTTTCTTCATCCTCCAGAAACTTCCTGCATACTCTTGCCACACGAGGCCGGGCATTGTCGTTCACCAGTCTGACAATTTCATCCCGATAGCTAATGGCAGTCAGGGTGCCATTGACTAACCTGTAGAGGTTAGTCAAACGTTCTCTCTGGCTTCTTCAGACCCTTTCACGTCTGTCACATGTGCTCAGGGTGAACCTGCTCTTGTCTGTGAAAAGCACGCACACCTGTGGTGAATCTTCTACTCTATGGCAAATGCCAATCAGGCACCACGGTGCTGAGCAGTGAGTACAGGGCCCACTAGAGGATGTTGGGCCTTCAGGTCACCCTCAGGAAGTCTTTTTCTGATTGTTTGGTCAGAGACATTGACATCAGTGTCCTGCTGGAGGTCACTTTGTAGCTGTGGCAGTGCCAATCCTGTTTCTTCTTGCACAAAGGAGCAGATACCGGGCCTGCTAATGGGTTAAGGACCTTCTACAGCCCTCCCCAGCTCTCCTAGATGAACTGCCTGTCTGCTGGAATCTCCTCCATACTCTTGAGACTGTGCTGGGAGACACAGCAGACCTTCTGGCAATGGCACATGGATGTGTCATCCTGAAAGGGTTGGACTACCTGTGCAACCTCTGTAAGGTCCAGGTATCACCTCAAGCTACCAGCAGTGACACTGAGCCTAGCCAAAATGCAAAACTAGTTACAAAAAAACAAAAAACAGTCAGATTTTGTGGGTTGTCTCATTGTTGCCCCTCTAGTTCACCTGTTGTTAATTTCATTAACACTAAATCTGTGGAAACTGATTAGCAATCCCCTTTG
The DNA here is from genome assembly GCA_015107715.1 of Tylochromis polylepis. NCBI lineage: Eukaryota > Metazoa > Chordata > Actinopteri > Cichliformes > Cichlidae > Tylochromis > Tylochromis polylepis. Next base: position 71,005 of record VVHJ01001689.1, read on the forward strand.
CTACTTAACTGACCACATCAATATCATGGAGGTTTAATTGATTTAATGCTGTACTTTGATTAAAAGGTGTTCGTTTTTTTCAGCAGTGCATATTTAACATTTCTAACATTAACATGTGCTTTTTTTGTGGAGGTACTTTTTGAACCCACCAATTTTCCTTTTGTCTCTTCTTCTTCTTTTGGGACAATTTGGTTCATTTTGTTGGTGACCTGGTGGGTTTATGCTGGAAAAGGTGCTGTAGGTTCCTACTGATAGTATATCATGACAAGTATCATTATACTCTGCTGTAATGCATGAATACCTTTCATACAAATCACTTACTTAAAAAAATCACTTACTTAAGATTCACAGACTCTCTTTCTCTCTGAGTATAACTGTTGTCAGAAAAAATAAAACACTTATCTTCATGTCCTCTCCAGTGGAAAAAAAAAGCAACTTGTCAGTTTTGTGCAGCCTCCGTCTTTTTCATTCCTCCAAAAGAAAACAAAAAAGTGTTTTTTATATGAGTCAACAGCTCTCTCTGTCTGCCATTTTCTTTTCCTCGCCTCCTCTGTCTCTTTCTCCATGTAACCTCTTTTCTTTTCTTCCCGTTTCTGTCGTTACTTCACACTCTGGCTTTCAGCTCTTTACCCACCGCAGCTTTGCTGCTTCCAGCTGCATTAAGTAAATAGGTAATTAATCTGTGCCTTGGGGGCTAACAGCAGCACATACCAACCCTGCAGCTTGCCCACAGGCTCGGAGGCAAGACAGAAGCAAAGTGAGACTGTTACTCATCAAACGCATCACAAAACCACCTGCATATCTTCGCTGTCAAAATGACACAGAATCACAACTTGATCTGTTATTACTCTGACACGTAGTATAGTATAACCCACTTAGCTTGTTTTTGGTTAAAAATAGATGCTTAACTTACTTAAATGACTCCCCCCCCCCGGCCAGGCAGTAACTGCTCATTTGATTACCTGCAGCGATGGAGGCCAGACGAACATAGTCAGTGCCCCTCTCCTCTGGTTCATATGGGTAGCTCTCCACCAGGCTGAGTCCTGCCAACACAGAAAAAAGAGAGTAGTTAGCTAAATGGCTTTTCTTCTTTTTAAAATGTAGATTTTGTTTTTGCAAAGTCCTAAATCCCAGTGTGTAACACTGCTGAAGGATATAGTGTTACTCAAAAAAGCTATAGAAATCACAAAGCTGCAAAAGATGCAAACACCTCACATTTGTGTAAATTACCATGGGCTATTAGAAATTAGCTAGTTACAGAAGTTACTAGAAAATCAACCACACAGTGCTCAACGACTTTATTAGACCATCACACAATGTAAGGCTTAATGCCATAGCTCAGCTTCCCTAAATTAAATTTAAATAGAAAATTTAAATGAAAATAGTAAAAAAGGCGACATGACAAAATCTAATGTTTACAAAACAAGGATTTTCTTTTAGTTTGATGCCAGCAACGTGGAGTGGAAAACAATGTATTATGGTTTAGAAACATTCTTCAGCAGATTCAAAAGCAGGACACCATGAAGGAAGGAAAACAGATTTAAGACCCATGAAAGATAACAAGCTAAAAACTCAAACTGAAGGCAAACAGACAAATAAAAAGCTCCCAAAAGAATAAAATAGGGTAAATGGAACAGGGAACTAGGACAGGAAAACAAGCAATGGACACAGGGAAGAAAAGAGACAAAGGAGAGGCAAGACTATAGGTGCTGATGAGTGGTCAAATTTACTTAGAAAGGTTCTTAACTCAGTGAAGTGACTCATAAGTGAAACTAGTGCAAATAATTTGTGGATTCTGTCATCTGTGGAATCTAAAGTCCTTCAAAGATCCAGAGAAACAAGCAAAAAATCTCCACACAAGGGGCCAAAAGGAGCAAATCTTTGAATAACTGTGATATTCAGACCCTTGTGTGAAGATTCTTTAATAGATATCACTGCATGGACTCAGGAACATTTTTGAAAATAGCTGTCACTGAGCACAGATTACTGCTGCATCCACAAATGCAATTTAAAACCATAAAGTGAAAACAACAACAATTGCATTTCACCACATCTGGTCTGATGAGTCTTGATTTCTGGAATTTTACCTCCTCACTACGTACGACTCTAGATACTGTAGCTCCTGTGAAAACTAAGGCCTTGAATCAGAAGTACCTGACTCCCTGGTATAATTCTCAAACACGTAGCCTAAAGCAGATAACTCGCAAGCTGGAGAGGAAATGGCGTGTCACAAATTTAGAAGATCATCATTTAGCCTGGAGAAATAGTTTGTTGCTTTATAAGAAAGCCCTCCGTAAAGCCAGAACATCTTACTATTCGTCACTGATTGAAGAAAATAAGAACAACCCTAGGTTTCTCTTCAGCACTGTAGCCAGGCTGACAAAAAGTCAGAGCTCTATTGAGCCAACCATCCCTTTAATGTTAACTAGTAATGACTTCATGAACTTCTTTACAAATAAAATTTTTATCATCAGAGAGAAAATTACCAATAATCATCCCATAGATGTAATATTATCTACAGCTACTTTTAGTACCATTGATATT
>VVHJ01001692.1:0-16284 GCA_015107715.1 Tylochromis polylepis
TAAGCTCCAACCTCCACACCTCTCTACCGTCCATCTGGCATTCAGACAGCAGGGTGGGGAGTTATGGCTGTGACATCACTCCTAACCTGTGACATCATCACTGCCCGTCAGTGATTTCACAGGGGTTCGCCAAAGCTGCAGACAAAATCAGATGTCTGCTAGCTGGCATGACTGGGTTATTTACAAGCTGACTGGAAGAAGCAGTCACCCATTTTCTCAAGTCTCCGGCAACCCACCGTTCCTCTGGGGGCTACTAAAAATCGATTTCCGCTGCAAAACAAATCATAAGAGCAGCACCTACACTAAGGTCAATGTTGACCCCTAAACTATGTTAGAACTGACTGATTGCCAGGGTTTCACAGAATATAAATGGCAAAGTCATCCTCACACACTAGAGACGCAGGTTAGCTCCAAGATACCTGGTGACATCATAATTTGTTGGCACATGGTTTGTTTAACATGACTGCCATCAAAGCCTGCTAGGCTTGTGCATTCAGATGAGCCGAGTCTGTAACCAATCTCCTTTTCAAAGGACTCTGGCCTGCATTGATGAGTCCTAACACAGCAGCCTTAGATGTGAAGCACAAAGGATCGACATGATTAATCAAACACAGACCCATTATAGCCAGACAGTCACACAGGCCTCCACTGTGTATTAACAGAAAGTCATAATAAGATGAGCTACAAAAGGCTGATAGGGATGAAGATTAACAGATACAGCTCTGTGAGTGGCTGGGTGAGAGTTTTCTTGGAAGGTCTCCTTTGTTAGCGACGATGGCCAGAGTGTCACGAATGTCTGCATCCTCTGGAAATTTTATTAGGTCAGGACAAAGGTGGGCATCCTGTGAGCTATCTGAGGTGAATATCTGTCATATTTTCCCTCAGTTCCTGAAATTGTTCAGAGTCGAGAGAGGAAGCAAAAAGCATCTATCTGATCTCAATTTGAACTTTTAATAAAAAGTCAAAGATTAAACAGGGAAGGGCAAGCTGAAATCCATATGAGGGCTTTAGCCTCTTCTGTCTTCCAACTTTTATGATGAAATTTGTAGCATGATGATTATCACACTCACATGGTTTCTGCCCACCTGTACACACACCTCAAAGCACAGTAGTAATCAAAGTACCCTGATGTTCTATAATCTATTTGACACATCTGCAAAACCAGCCTGACACTTAAATTGTCAGAGAGATGTGCCAATGCCGGGTCATGCCAAATGACTCTGATTTTCACCCTGTGATCACCCAGCTCAGACAAGCACTGATGAAATATTAAAACAAAATGAACAGAGGCTTCTGCAATTTTAATGATGCTTGTGGTATGTGCGTCAGAAGAAGTCTGCTTTCTGCTTCCCGGCCGAGGCATCCTACACATAAAGTCTCTTGCTCCTTCATTGGCCCCTCTGTGAAAGGTTCATTGGACCAATTAGGCTGCCTGGCCTTATGCAAAATGCCTGGCATTTAGGGGGAATGATAATGATTAGCGCTAGGTTACATCTGATCACATCTGTGGTAAAAGCACTGGAAGAACAGGTTCATTACTATGACTAGGGACATTGTTTAATCAATGCCACTGCTGCTAGAATGAGTTGTGAAATCTGGACTGTCGGGACAATTATTAAAGAAAGAAAATACTAAATGGTCAAGTACATGATGCACATACTTTTTGATGCATGATAACTATAGTCTGTCAAGTTTCTGCCAGTTAATCTCACGGAGATGAAACATTTTTCTATCCCATCACAATCTCAAAAGCAACTTTATAGTTGTGCACATTTACAGTTAATATCCTGAATCTGAAAGGTGCAAGGACATAACCTGGATTCCAGCTTATGTCCTTGCACCTTTCAGATGCAAGTAGTGCCTCAACTGCAATGGATGAGGACGGTGATGAAGGAAGAATTATAGATGCATGCACACAGAAAGAAACTTGCACACAAAACCTCAGGAAAAAAGAAAATAGACTTCTATGATGGCAACAGCTTTTTCCTAATCCTCGCCCCTGGGCTATATTGTGCAGTCAAGCAGGCTATTACATGGCAACAATTAGGGGGGCTGGAGCCCAACACCTGGTCGTCTCCTATTCTGGTCCTTCAGTGGCAGCTGACTGTACAGTCTCACAGCCAGGTGGCTCTCCTTCAATGACATTAGCTAGTCACTCCAGGGTTAATCAGGAGCCTGCCATCATCCAGTGGGCATGCACAGAGCTTCATTCACAGTGGAAGCTTTTATAGGGAAAAGGGACGATGGAGACAATGTTGGGATAAAAACTTGTTCAATTGAAGATCTCTGGCAGAGACCCCACATAATCAAAATGAACTTGGGGGTGGCGTTCATACCCCTTGGATTCACGGCGCAAGTTCAGAGCTGCGTCTTGATTGGCTGAAGTGGAGTTTGCAGTACATCCACTGTGCATCCTGCAGATTATAATGGACCTTTTCATGGGTGGACAAAAACAGATGGAGGAGCGGGAAGTGCTATACATCCACACAGACGGGTGATGATGTGGGGGGAGGGAAACTGGATTTTGTCAGAGGCGGCAGATACAAAAACAAGTGGGTGTAGCTAGAGCAGTCCCGGCTATATCTGCCCGCACAAAGCCCCCCATTCCAAAGCCCCCTGGCTTGGAGATCTGAGGGTAAATAACACTCATTAGAATATGAAAAGCTATAGATTTGTACCCAAATCAGCTAGAGTCTCATCAATAGTAATTAGAAGATATACATGACTAATGAAGATGTGTACGCTACATTAAACAGAAAGGTACCAAGCGCTGCTGTGTACTTAAACACAGAATTAGGTAAGTGGATGTTTGCAACACAAAACAAGAGCAAACAGGAAAATGTTTTAAAAAAAAAAAAAAGGGAAAAAAAGGAATGCTAACCATGCACAGTAGGAATGGTGGTTTAAAGTTATATGGTATTACAAACATGCATTTTTAAAGGCGATCCCACCACCCAAAAGGTATTCCGCGTGCTTTTACAACCAACAAAACCTTTCTGCTCGACATCAAACTCTATTACAGCCTGTTGCAGTGGAGAGGCAAAGGAAGATTTGGCCAATATTTCTCACTGCTTCCCTTTCAGCCACAGCCACCACTTGACAATGAAATACAGACCATCAGTATTAACACATCAAAGGCTGCTCCTCTAAGAAGAGGCAGACAATGCACAGCGATGCACACTTAAATGTTTTGTTTTTGTTATTGCTTTGTTTCCCCTGCCTGTCTGTCAATGCAGAAAATTCCATTTAGTGCAAAAATGCAAATGCTGCAAGGCACAAGGACATCCTCTGAAAGAGAATAATGGCCACAGGCCAGCGGAAGAGCAGACACTGCCTTTGAACCATTTAAAGAGGCATTAATGTGCAACTTATAAATAATCAAGCAATTCCTTCTTAAAACAGCCAATTAAGTCTGCAACATTAAAAGCAATGCAGCTTTATGGAAAAAAAGAGCAATTCTGGTGTCTGAACAAACTAAGAGAACTGAAAAATTAATGGCCATTTAGGGACAAAGACCGCCAATAATGTCACAAGGTATCTTCACTTGAGTCTCCAAAACCCCCGTGCCAGATCAGAGAACGAGAGATTCCAGTGGAGAGTGATGAGTGACATTTTGCTGACATTTCCCAGCAGTGTTCAATGCGTGGCCGTCTCAAGACCGTGTCAGAAATATCTATGGCTATGCTGAATGTGACACAGGCGTTAAGGGATGCGGGTTCTTTCAGGGGACGGCCTCAGCTCTGGGGCTGGTGATGAGGAGCCTGGACCCAGGGAGATTGAATGGTAATCACTGGAGCACAGATAATAGATGATTGAAGGCTCTTTCTACGCCGCTGTTGGATTTCAATATCAGAGAGGCCCTAGAATTGGGATTCTTATCAGGGGCGGTGTGTCAAACAAAGGAGAGCTGAGCGTGAAAGATGGGGTCCAACTCAGGCACACGACCATGCCGATTAGCACAAGGATAAAAAAGGCCGCACAAACAAAAGAGGGCAGCTTTAGCTGGACAAAAGGCTGTTCACTGCCTTGTAGCAAGAGACATGGAAGGAAGAAGGGACAAATGAAAAGAGAGACTACTTGGTGGTAAAAGGAGGACAGGACAAGAGTTTTGCTGAGATGGTTGGAAGATGAATAGTGACAGAGCCAACTGTTAAAGAGTGTTCCAGATTCCCGGCTTCTGAAGACGAATAATGGACCAGCAGGGATGAAATGCAACACACCCTGCCGCAACCCATTCATATACACCAAAAAAGCCCCCAAAACAAACCACACATCGTCATTCACACACACACACACACACACACACACACACACACACACACTGACATGGTGGCACGAGGCTCCACATCTCTGCCAAGTCCATCACAAAAAACAAAACAAAAAACAACAAAATTATTCCCATTTATCCCCAGATTCCAAGCACTAAAGCTTGCCAGGAAAGCTCATTAACCCTCCCTTCAAGAACCCTGAAACAAAAGAGGGGGGGGGGAGAACAAAACATAACTAATCAATGAGAACGCACCCATTGAGAGTGGGTGGGTGGGTTGAGTGTGTGCGCGCGCGCGCGTGTGTGTGCGTGTGTGTGTGTGTGTGTGTGTGTGTGTGTGCGCGTGGGCTCCTTGCAGGTACCCTGACCTCCTCAAAGAGGCCAAAGACATACATGGGGTTATTCATTGTGATCCTAAATTGATCTTAGGTATGAATGTGAGTGTTAATGGTTGTCTGTCTCTCCGTGTTAGCCCTGCAAAAAGTTGCCAGCCTGCCCAGGATGTACCCTACCTCTTGCCCCATGACAGCTGGGATAAGCTCCAACCTCCCCATAACCCTGAACTGGTGGATAAGCAGAAGAAGCCTGATATATAAAATGTGGTTTGACATTAGCTATGCTTATGTCTGGTTTACCTGTAACTGGAACAGATAAAGATCAAACTCTGCGAGCTGATACAGGGAAACAAAAATGCAGTTTGCTGCTTATCACTTCTTCCAGTTCCAGTTAATGTCAACATCCTCTGCTAAACGTCTGCTTACCTTTTCATCACACTTATTTCTGATGTCCCCTCAAGCAACGCCCTGAACCCTTTAATTACCTCAGTGGAGAACAAAAGACGAGGCTGTGCTTTTTTCATTGAGCAAATGTGAGAGTGGGTGAGAAAACAGTGACTCACTGACAAAAGAACATGCAGATTCAGCAAACATTTCTTCGTGCTGAGGTATTTTTCTTTTCTTTTACTATGTTTTCTCAGAGAGCAGAGATAGCGAAAGAATGCAAACTGGATCCTGGCCAGAGCAATAAAATGATTTTTTAAATCCTGTCACAGCTGCAGGGTTATGCTGATGGATGATAAAGCGGGGTGTGGTGGGAGACTTGACCTTGTAGCCCAGAGGAAGGGGGGACCCATCATTAGTGTGGCACCAGGAAGGTTTTACACTTGACCCGACAGCCCTCACTGTCCAGATAAGAGTGAAGGATCAGCTTCGGATCCTCCCCCCCTTCCTTTCCTCTGTTGCTTCCATACACTCTTATTCGCCCCAGTCTAAAAGCCAGCAGTTACTGGCAGACAAAGAAACAGGAAAGGGAAAAACACTTTGCTCTGGTCTTCACTTTGGCTGCTGTGTTTTCTGCCTCAGCAGCACTTCTTCATCTCGCTCCTCCTCCTCTCCCTCCCTCTCCATCCCCGGCGACGGCACAGGGACTTGTTAGAAGACTGATGTCTGCCCCAGTTTAACTAATTAATCTTTCTCAACTCCCAAGCTTTTCCTGAAGCCCAGCAGAAGCCATCAGACCACTGAGCGATCACACCTGGGTTTTTGTGCTGGCGATACATCACATCATTTACAACAGGAGACAAAGGAACAATGCTCAGAGTGATGCCTGCGTTGAATTTTTCTTCATATACTGCAAGCAGAAATGTGGTTTTAATACTAGAGAGCTGTAGCTATACCAAAGAACAGACAATGCTGTGTAATCCTTGCTAAGTATGATAAACCCTGCTGGTTAGATATGTATACCTACTCATCCCTCCTCACTAGACATCTGCACTGTAAAATAAAGCGCTGTAGTCTGACAATGCATTTGTCAAAAATTCATGTGGTCACATATGAGCTCAGTTCCCCTGTGCAGAAACCTTTACTGTGTCGCACACTGGATATTAACGTGCTCCCACATTCATTTTGGGAGTAATACAAATACCCAGATGGTGTACTGATAATGATCCAAAAAGTTGAGTACATTTCTCAGCCTCAGTGGTTACCCTTTTAGCTATAGAGCAAAGAGGAAGTGACCACTGGGTTATTTTTAGCCAGAAGAAGAAGCTGATGGCAATGCAAAATCTAACTAACTAGCTAACAATGTATGTTTCTTTGTAGTGTTGTGTGCTTACATTTTGTGTTTAACAAAATAATATTCTCACTATGTGTGATCTAACAGTTGTCAGTATTCTCCAAAAGCACAACAAAAGAAAACAAAACAGAAAAAAATCACTGGCTAACACAGCTGTCATGCTCAAATGTTTTTGACCAGTAAGTCTGCAAATTGCTCTGTTTTATTTGACACTGTGCTGCCAAAATCCATGCACTACCAACAAGTAAGGGCATAATGTTCTTGTTCTATTGACCCATATATCAGCCCAGCAATATCTGGAATTAAATATATAGTAATAATTTCCAACCAAGGAAGCTGTTCCCTATATGGAGCACTGAGAAAAAAATTTTTCTCAGGACTCTAAGCACTCCTGTGAAAAGAACCACCAACTTCAAGAACCACTTTTAGCAGCAGAAATGTGAAATAATCATCTTATGTATGAAAATGGTTATTTCCCTGTCGGGATTTCCAGTCCTGAGAGGATTGGCAACTGTGAACGACTTGAAATTGTTTAGAAAAGGCCTTATACAGAAGTACATTTGGTTAGCAGAACACACGTACAGTAAACATGTAAACTGTTTAATGTTTTTTTCACATATTTTTTTCTTAACCTCAGTGGTGGCCATCTTGACTATGTAGCCGAAAAGGAAGGACCGCCAACCAATTTTCAGTAAGCAGAAGGAGGATATTAGTAGTTAGGTCATAGCATTAGTTAGCTAACATTATCATATTTTAACTTTGAGAGGTGTTTTGTTGCAAAGATGTCCTTTGAACTGACAACTAGCAAAGAAGAAACATTCAAAATATGAACTTAAAGATTTAAATTGATATGTCCTGTATGCCCAGTCTGACGATATTAATTAATCACACTTTAAGACATTGATTATGTTATAGCTAATTAAAAATCGACAGGCTTTTCAAACAATCCTTGGCATATTCACTGCTCTGAGATCTGTCTCTATAGAAGAAACCTACAGGAAACACCCGTGTCCCCCTGGGAACCGAACGAGAAACAACAAAAGCCTGTTGTAGTCTATTTTTACACATGACACATACACATTATTTATTCTGGTTATACTAAATCAGACCCTATCCAAGGAAATCTACTCTGAGGGGACTGGCTTCTTGCCTTTGAACTTAATGTTGTATGCTACATGAACGCCTGTTGGATCTCTTTTAGTTTTTCTGGCAGTAGAAAAGAGATTATACAATGAACAAAGTGCAACGTCTCATCCCCCAGGAAATAACAAGGGGATTTATGGGAAACGTGGTCCTAATACTGACAAATAGCAAGTACTAGCATAGATCATTTTAGCCATGATCTCATTTGTTTGTCACCATACCCAGATGTTACAGGTAATTTGACAGTGATTTATCAGTGTTATTAATTACCAGACATAACAGATTTAAAATTTGACCTCTTGAGCATGCAGTGTTTTCACGAGACGGTAACAAATTATGTCTTGTTCATCGTAAATCCAGAATAGATAATGTTGCTTCACTGTCTGGGTCAGGTAGGATTGTCTGTCTGTGGTAAGATACAGTATTAGCTCTTATGTCAAAGCTTCATTACATCCCGGTCCAAGCTGATTGTTACCAGCTGTATTCCAGGATTCAGTCTCTGTGTGTACATGAGTCTGTAGACAGTGAGTTATATCCTGAACTGATCTAATGAAGGTCCCAAGAAGGGAAAAAAAGGCAAGATACTCTTGATATGTCTTGGAAATATTATACGAGATTGTATATCCAATGTTTTTCTATTTGCTTCAGGATGATACAGTTTACTATGAATGGGAGCATTAGTGCAGTGGAAACCTTGCCCTCTCCAGGACATTTTCATGTTCAACCCACTGACTTTCAGGTCACTGTAATATAACTGTACAACACAGAGCGCATATGAATAATGATCATTTGAAGAACTAATCCAGAATAAAAAGATGTTGACAAACCAATTGATATTCCTTTACTTTAGTTATAGTTCTGCCTATGTCCTCTAAAATCTAACTAAAACTAAATGTGTTTTCTTTACTTAATCTCATTGATTGTTGGAGAACATTTTACACATTTTTAGTTTTATGCAAAATGCATTTAAAAGCATGTTGTTTCCTAGAAGAACCTGAAAAAAGCCTCAGGTCTGTCAACTGAATCATGAGAGTGGTTTGTTGGTTTGACCGATGGCCACAGGTTCAATCCACCAGCAGCTCTGAATTACATTAAGAGCTCTGGCACACTGTATAACCCTTTGTTTTGGCTTTTAGATGATGCAAACATATTAGAATGCCATCTGATCTAAGTTTTTTAAAGGCATCTGGTAATATAGATTTATAGTGACAGTGTCAGCAACACTCCCTTTTGAGTCCTAAATTTTGCAGTGGGAACAGCCAACAGATTTCTGCCAGAGAACTTTATTTAGTCTGTCAGTTATTTTCTGACACCAGAAAGTGAAAACTGACAGAACAGGACAGAGTGTTGTAGCTAATCCAATATTGGTTTGGATGTTGCCCAGATTAACAATGTCCACGTGAGATGTTGGGCGACCAGGACATACTGATGAGAAGTGGGCTGCTGGAACCAGATACACACGGGCGAGGAAGGAGAGCACTCAACTGATGGAATGGGCCAAGAAGAGGGGTAATTATGCATGGCCAACAGAGACTGATGTCCAGGAATCAGCTAGTACCTCAGTGCTCTAACATCAATAGATAAAAGCTACTATGAAGACTTGTGTTCTTATTGTATTGGAAGAGAATGTAAAGGAGAAGGTTGGAAACATAGGAAGGAACACCCAAATCTCTAAGAGCTCTAAGAGATAGATCCTGGATGGTAAAGAAGTACAATCGATGTCTATAAGTGAGGCTCTGGAAACTGTAAAACAAAGACTCATAAGTAAAAGTGCTGCTATAGGGTAAAGGGTCACTACACCTAGAGGATCCGGTGCCATCTAAGGTGTGCACCCGGCAAGGAAGCAGCGGCACATGGACAGGCCCACCCAGAGAGAAAGAAGCATCACAGGACACCAATAACCAAATAGCAGTTGCATTGCATGAGAAATGCCCTAAGCCAATTCATTGGCTTTTGGTTTATGACTTATGGGTCAGTCCCTAGAACCTAATGATTCCATTTTGTATGAATGTATTGTCAGGATAGACATAGTGTTGAATGCTACGTTAATGATGCAAAATTGATCCCAGAATGGAGCCTTGGGCCACTTCACAGAGCAACAGTGGGAACAAAGCATTTTTACTTTGATAAGTTAAACCACTTCAGGGCTGTTGCAGATAGCAAAGCAATTGCTGGAGTGTATTAATCAAAACACTGAGGTCAACTGGATTTTGAGCTGCAGATAGTAGCTTGAAAATGAAGTTTTTAAAAAACAAAAATACATTTGGATTACTTGGATTTTTGGAACTTAAAAATATTATTTCAGAATGGTCCCATTAAGATTAAACACTGCTCTGGCAGCAAGCGCAAAATGTGTGTGCATTCAGACGTTTCCCTCAGTGAACTGACGGCCCGTTATAGAACTCAGTTCCATGTTGATTTAATAAAATCGCACCTAGTTCTCAGTGGGACTTGCACTCTCTCACAGTGGATTGATCCTCACCCCAGCTTGACTTCTAAAGCCAATAAACAGCTATCACATGCTGATCAAGGAGAAGTGAAACTGTTACTTTTGGCTCCCTGTTCTCTGCTTTGATGTGAAGTGACTGGATGACCTTGGCTGATAGACTAAATATATACAGACATCTGCAGCTCACTTCATTCCTGTTCTATGTTCTTTGCAAACATGTTATTTTTTGCCTTTTACCCAGTAACTTTGAGAGAGCCACGGTAGGCTAATGAAAATCGGCTGCTGACTTTGAGATTGATTGCACGAACAGCCAATTGGCACCCTGCTGCTCCCAGAATTGATTTTATGTAAACCAACAGTGCCACTGCTGCTTCTTCATTTCATTAAATGTGCTAGGGCTTTAATCCTTTTTTCATCCACAACTTCTATTAGATGAAAGAAGGCCAGACAGGATACCTATAGTTCACAAAACCATGTGTGTAACTGTTCAGATAATTCCAGATAATTTTTAGCAAAAGCACAGAGAATGGCAAGAAGAGTGTATTTAGAGAGAGCGAGAGAGCAGAAAAACAAAGCATGTGCCAGATGAATTAGTGAAGAGTATATCATGGAAAATGACTTCTTTACAAAGCCAGGGTCATGTACCTGTGTAGGATTTAAAAAGCTTCTATGAGTTATCATGCTATCATTCCAGGCTGTCATTGCCTTATTATTTGGAGGATCAGAGACACTTGTATTATATTTCACTTCTAGCTTCTTTGGAGAACCTTCCACTGCAACCCTGCTGGGCCCACTCCTAACTGGAGGGGTTTTAGGACTTCATAAGTTTTCCCAGAGAAAAGCCACAAGACTGATTTAGCTGTAATCTTACCCTATGTCTTTATAGAAACCAGATCTGCTGCATCATGAGCTGCACAGTCAGATATAACATAAAACCATTGAAATGACAGCCATCACTGAACTTACAGGGTATTACTGAGCTGAGCTGTTGTGAACTATATGACTGGTAAAAACAAAATAAATATATATATATATATACATATATATATATATATATATATATATCCTTCCCAATGATCTGTGTCAATCAAGGAAGCCAAACCACATCTTGAGGCTTTAAAAATAATAGCTGAAATATAGCTGAAATTATTATGGGCACTTCCATCTTTTATATACAGTCTGAGTGAGACTTAATATGCACATATTTATATATATATATTAATCAGAACTTCTCTTTGTTTTTGTTTTGTTTTTGCAAGATAACTTCTGACCTCTGCCTCTGTAAAACAAATAAAATAAAATTGAGCAGAGTGCATTTTGTACCAAAGAAAATGCAATTATAAAAACTACATATTACACATGGCCATTGGACTGAGGCATTGTCACTGGTTGCATGACCTAATAGTACAACGAGAATGGCACTGAGGCAGAGCGAAAAACATTCAGACCAGGAGCGAGGAAAAAAAAGCAGATGAGAGAGTTGAGGTGGGGGATTAGTGGTCAGGGGTATCACGGTCAAAGTCATATCACTTTATGCTGCTAAATTCTTCAAGGCGTCTGCCCTGAAAGCTAGAGGGGGAGCTTGGCAGCATGCTTGTTTACCGCTGATGAGGGATAATTTCATATTCTCTCTCTGTGGCAGCAGTCACCTGATAGTCGTTCATACCACTGTATGAAAAATTGGGGCCACGATCACAGCGGGACTATAATGACATATCAGTCTGCTGCAGTAGCGAGGCTACTTGTATACCTTGCGGCTGGATGGGTCAATTTAGATCACGTTCAGAGGATAAATTAATCAGGGAGCTTGGGGAGAGCATTTCAATTAAGGGAACCTGGGTTGAATTGTGCTCGTCCTCACAGTTAACTGGATTTTGATGAACTTATATCAATTCATACTGTGTCAAACACATTTTAACATCATTAATATGAATTTTGACTTGTGCAAAAATGACCCAGTAAGACTAAAAGAAACATTTTCTTCATTCCTTTAAGCGGTGAACCAAATGTTGCATGCATCTGAGCACAATAAATGGTGCGTCTTATGCTAACCCACAACAGAAATCCCAACTCCTGCTCCCTTGTTCTGTGGCAATGCATGAGAAGCAGTGCGTTTTGGCTTATCCCAAATGCAGATGTCAGAACAGGCTTCCTGGTTATCTGATCTGACACATAACATGGCAGATCTATCTGGGCACGAAGCAGGAAATGAAAATGACTTTACTCTCTTCTTTTTCATTTAAACTGTATGCTCCGTGATGCATGTTTCATGTTTGTGGGAAGTAAAAACACACACACACACACCACCATACACATGACTGTGTCTGTATGTGGCATCGGTCAACTGGCGGTCAGAATAGGTTTTCATTAAAGGACTTTCTGTTCATGGGTGAAATATTGAGAGACATGCGAATGTTTGTCAGCAGACTGAGGTTAAGCTAGATGTGGAAGTGAAACAGTTCTGAGCGTTTGAAGATCATTTGTTTGTGATGTGATGTTGGCAGCCAACTGGTTAGAGTATAGTGCAGAGTGAAATCAATAAATCAGGAGAAAGTGAGTAGAAAAAAGTGGCCTGAACTGACCACAATATAACTGCTCAGCCAAAAGAAAAAATGTCATTAAGTCACAATGTCCGACCAGTTTCACAAATAAATGGATTTAGACAGACTGTCTTCTCAGGACTCAAAGTAAGTAGCAAGGACGACGGATTACTTTACCACCAAGGTCATATGAAATCATAAACTGTATATAAAAGATGGACCTAGCCACTGATTGGCTAAAGTTCTCTCTTGTAGCCGTAGATTGTTTGTTTTGGTGACAATCATTCTGGTGTTTTAAAATGTTACAAGTGACGGGTCACCACATGCTCCACCACTTGGCAAAGACAAGGTAGCCATGCTCTTAGGCACACTGGTTTATAATCCCTTTGTGTCTATGAGATGTTCATTTACAAAATGAACATTGTGTTGTATCCAGTAAGACTTTGAAACTAGCAACTTAGACCATAAACACTAATGTTAAGCCATGCAATCGTTTTCCTACAGACTTCTATACAGCAGTATTAATTTTTGCAATCAGAGGAGTTGCTTCATAGTTGCCATTAAAAATAAACCTGGAAGTTTTATTCATTTTGATATAAAGTCTAACATATTCTGTTACCACAAAGTCGAGTTCTAATCCTGTATGAAGAGTTTGAGTCAGGCTAGCTCTAGCAATGTTTGTGTGTATCTGCTGTTTTTACATGATGGAGACTTCAAACGAAAGTTCGTGGAGGCCTTAGTGTCCACTGTAAAACAATTTATTCATTTATTCATGTTAATTCTATGGAACTATATCTTTTGCTTTTTTTGTTTTTATTTGTTTTAATGTTACAATGTGTAAAATCTCACCATTAGAATTTTCTTACCCCTTCAAATTCAAATGCATAACTTATGGTGGTCACTGTAGTGAGTGTAGGCAGCCAGTCCTCAACTGTCAATTTGCTGGCTGTCCACATCTATTTACTTTGGAGTGGGCTATAAAACTTTGTGAAAGGAGTCCGATATGAGTTGATGAGTCAATGAAGCCCACTTCTGTCTGATGATAATGATACTGTTGCAAGTTGTTGAGGATATTGTGAACTTTTTCTGTCCGTAAGCTGGTTTTGACACTGTTAGCTTCTGTTAGCTGCTGTTAGCTGGCATTAGTGAAACCTTTATTTCACGTAGATCTAACATTGTTGGACTTGGACACTTAACGAATAAATATGAGAAATCTCTCTCTCTTTTACAATCAAACTATTAATCAGATGGAAAGTTTTCATTTTAGGACACTCGAGCCTAACATTAGCTGGCATAATGTTAGCTTATAACCAGCTGTTATTGTTGCTTAGCCAGCTTGTTGTAAGCTGTCTGGATATGGGGAGGTCACATATCTTATGTCTAATCACACATCTAATCTGCTGACAGTTTTAGAGCCCTGACTTTAGTTCAGGAGATGAAGGTTGAGGTAGGAGGAAGAGGATGACACTTCATCCAGTTTTTTTGGGGGGGCGCTGGAATGTATATGTGCCTGTCTCTACAGCTCTTTGAGTCAGACTTCTGTTCTTTAAATAAAAAAAGACATGACAGTCAACACAGAAAAAGGTCAGACATTTTTCATAGTATATTTTTGAGGTATATTTTTCATTAAAAAAAAAAAATTCAACACAATTTAGTGGGCTACATACTGAACTCAGAGGATAACAAATTATGGACTCTATCGCGTTACTATTGATGTGATACCAATAACGGCATTGGTATTGATACTGTTGATATTTGGATTGTTCCACCTACCTCCATTTTCAGCTGTAATAATGAAATATTGCTTCTGTCCCCTTTTGTATATTTTAGTGGTGGAACAAGACATGCAGTATAATCTTGTAAAATAGTTGGCAGGCACAGGTGGGCTTTGTGTGTGTGTTTACGCTGCATTTATTTACTTTGAAAATGTATGTTAAATTATTTGTAAAGTTCACTCTGTTGCCAGGACTCAACAAAACAACTATTACTGGATCCTTTGTGATACTGAACCAAATCTTTTACCCCCTTTTTTAAAAGTTTGGGTTGGACCCGTTTTGCCTTCAGAACTGCTTTAATTCTTCATGACACAGATTCAGCACGTTGTTAGAAACATTCCTCAGAGATTTTGGTCCATGTTGACATGACAGCATCTCACAGTTGCTGCACATTTGTCACCTGCACATCCATGATGTGAATTTCCTGTTTCACCACATCCCAAAAGTGCTCTATTGGATTTGGATCTGGTGACTCTGGAGGACATTGACTTCTGGCATCGACAAAGCATTTTGGCCCCAAGAACTGCCGCTCACTGAATATTTTCTCTTTGTCTGTTCATTTTCTTTAAGCCCTTGAGGTGCTTGTGTGGATCAGCATACTGAAATACTCAGACCATGCCAGATTCAAAGTCACTTAAATGACCTTTCATCCCCATTTTAATGCTCAGTTTGAACTTCATCAGGTCACCTTGACCACATAGTTAGGGTTATATGTTTTATATGCCAATCTATTATTCCAGTAGCTTTCAACACAGTCTACTAAATTCACATAATTTGTCTTCCTCAGCCTGATTCCAGCTGGTCAGAAGATCATCCTTAAACTGTTCCAAAGCATAAACTGAACTCATCAATAAAACGTGTGCGAGGGTGTTTCTCCTGAGTTACTGTGGTGGTTTTCTGGTGTCCACAGTCTCATCCGAGGACAAAAACCTCATAACATACTTTGTCCCGCCACATCAGTAGATTATTATTGGTGAGCGATTACAGAACCATATGTTTTATAACGAATCAGAGCGCGGCGACAGTTATCCGATAAAGATCCAAGCAAAGTCTCTAACTGAAGATCTGAGGGACCCTGAGACAGGGCCAGGCCGTCCCATGTGCTTGTGTGTGATTTGGCTCTGTTGAAGAACACTCGCTAAAGAAGATGTCGCTCAGCACCGAGAAGCAGTGTTGATGATAAGTCAGAGAAGGCAAACAGCGAGAGGGGAGACAGAAGCAAGAGGTAAATAGAGATAGTGCTGATGAAGAGAGGGGACGTGAGAGCTGGTTAGTGGTTATAGACATGAACTCTGGCTGAACCCCCCCCCCACTGGTGGCGGCCTTCTCTGCAACCTCAACTGGATGAGACATTAGGGTAGGACTCAGAGAGCCCGACATCAAGCCGACAGCAAGACTTGATATCTTATTTTCCCAAGCTGTGCTGACACAAATTCCACTTGTTGTTGTTTTTTTTCCTCATGCCTGCAGAGAGAGAAAGAAGTTTCGCACACAGGAAAACTTCACTCCCAGATGTTCATACAGTTCCTTCGCCTCTAATCCAAATAATTTTCAGAGCGTTTTCCTGGATAAAGACGTTCATCTTGTCAGGAGTCTTTTGATTGAAAGAAATCCTTGACCTTCCAGTGCCTTTAAATTAAGCTGAAGGAGCACTATTGCATGTGCATGCAATTCTATCTGTCAATCCTTGAATGAATATAAGACATGTGGACAAGCCTTCACCACATATATATGACACAGTGAGAGTGTGTGTGTGGGTGTGTGTGTCTGAGAGAGAGAGGGGTAGAGCGTGCAGCTCCATGTCAGAGCCCTTTGCAGTCAGAAACCCACGTTCACAATATATATTACACTTAAATTACCTTGAAGGCTGAGAGGTGTAGATTGCTTTTATCGCACAGCATCTGACATCTACGCAAAGTGGTGGAGGAATTTTTTAATTTTTTTCCCCATTTGATCTCATGCTAATTTGAAAGCAGACGTTAAAACGGTATCGAATAGTCCTGAACCTGTGCCAGTGTGTCACCTCTCTGCAGCTGT
>VVHJ01001693.1:0-13807 GCA_015107715.1 Tylochromis polylepis
ATTTGGGGTTACTGACAGCGCTGTGTGCTGCACGGTTAGGCTTTAACGGGCGCTGAAAATCAGTTAAAGGTCTGTTCGTACCCCAGCTGGTGCCCAGACCATCGGTCTCAGACTCCTTGGCTGGTCTATTCGTTTCTGGAGCCGTTTGACGACAGAAAGAGGTCGTATATAATATTAATACAAACAGATTATCTTTATGACAGCTGTGTGCCCCGAGTGTGTAATGACTCTGTGTTCCCAAACTGTAAAGGGTCGAATAAAAAAAAGACCTTTGGACAGAACATGTCTCTTTCTGATAACCATTCCTCTGAGGACATGGCAGCGCCAACAGACGCACAGTGCGCTGCAAAAATCTCCGTATCACTCTTTAGCATTTTTGTCTTTAGCGTGTAAGGTGCTCACCATAGACTGGACGAAGAATGCAAATTCACATTTTTATTTATTTATTTATTTATTTATTTTCTCTCAGTAGTTATGGTAAAATGACACTAAAATTAAATTGACCGCTTGGCTTTCCACTTCTTAAAATGCTGAGGCTTAGGTGTGACAATAACTTAATTTCTCTGAAAACTCCTTTAGTTTGAGCTTGCCTTGTTCCTTTATAGGTTTGTTCATGTTTGTTCTTTTCAGCACTTATCATGTCAGATTAATCTGTGACCACTCATAAATTTCCTCAGTTCCATACTATATTGCAAAATACCTGCAACATTCTTAGCATCTGAACAGATGCACACCTACACTGTCCTACTAAATGTGAGAAGTGGGTAACTGTAAAGTGGCATAAAATGGAGATAAATATTTGACAATGTAGGCAAAAAAAGAACTGAGTAAGAAGTGTAAAATAGTCTGCCAAATACTGTTCCCACGCCATTGTCTGCTTGAGCAGCATTTTAATAGCTCCAGATGAATACCATTGTTTGGAGCTATTAGACAGCATTATCCGGGAAAGAGAGAACATTCATCAAGCAGCATATTCTCCACATGGCAGATTTATTTGGTAAAAGTTTACATTCACCAAAGTTCTCAATATTTGGCCACAGGACACTCAGGGGTCCTGGAGGGGTTAGCAGGGCATCATTTGCCAGCACATGAAAAGTTCATAAAGATTGTTTAGATTATAGCTTTCTTTTTTTTCATGAACACAGCACATCATGGTGTTTAGTGTTCAGTTTATGAGCACATCCTTAATGTGATAAGGTGCACCACTACACTGTTCCATTAAATAATGAAAATATGTATGTGGTTAAAATACGCCTAGTACATTGTGTTGTACAGATTGGGTTTATTCATCATTAGTATCAAAACCTGCTGTCAAAATACTTTAATACCCCCTTTTTTTAAGCCAAAGTCTTGTTTAAAGCCAAGCTTCAGAATGCAGTCAATGAAGAGAGTGAAAGAGAAATAAAAAAAAAACGTGCCAGGATTTGATCTTTCACATCTCGCATATATGCAGACATTTGTTTTCTTTGTTGTCTTCGGCTATCAAGCCTATCCTCTGTCGTTTAAACCTGTTCATCTCTTTGTAATTTGCAGAGAAAAGATATTAAACGTTTACTTATCCAAGCACCAGAAATAAAGCTGTTCAACACCCAGCCAGTCAAGAACCATTTACCAGAGGTTACCATTTAAAACAAACGTTAGATTAATTTGAAAGATATTTGCATTGCAAAGGATAATCATCATAGCACTGCATGCATAATTGGAGAGGTGAGTGAAGCCCATAATTAAACTAGCCTATTCTCTCATTTGACTAATTAATTGTAATTGGTAAAAAAAATAAATAATAATAATAATTAAAGAGTTTATTTTTTGCTTGTGTAGACAAATTTGAAAAATATTTGGGTATTTTGACCACTTGCCCATCTCAGGTTTTGTTTTGATAAAGACAAAGTTCTTGTCTGACAGCATGCTGCTAACCTCATGTAAATGTTTTGTTTTCACTTATTCGCTCATCTCACTAAGTAAATTTAAATGACTTACTTACTAAATCAGGATGCAATTGTTCAAAAATAAATAAAACGGAAGTTGTGCACACATTGCCATGTTGAAAATTCCATCTCTTGAAACTAATCAGCTCATGTTTAAAATAATGAAATTCAGAGTACATCCCAGAGCCTCACATCTGTTATATTATTACTGTGTTTGATTAATCATGATGTGTGACACGAGGAAGATATGGGGTTTTGGGAGCCTAAACGGATTTTAAAAGCTTTCACTTTACTTTTTGTTGGCTGTGGCATTGATCAAATGGAAATGGTGAATCTGGAGTAATTACACCAAATGGCTTGAAAAAAAGAATATTTGTCTGCCTCTCTGTGTGTGGGAGGGGAAAACAGACCATTAATCCCAGAGAACTCTGAGCTAACATGTAAATTGTCAAAATCAAGCATCCCAAGATGCACATAGGAAAAAATAAAAAATTATGAGGGGATTGCATTGATAAAACTTGCACATTTCATATGTGCAGGTAAAAGTAACAGGTAAGATATGGTTACACACAACACTGTTAAAGATAACTTAGATCAAGGAGTAAAATTACATAGTTTCAGTGTAACTGAAAATAAATGTCTTTTGTCTAACAGCAACAACGCTTAACTCGAGGAGAATTTTATCAGTATTTCCAGTGTTAAAAATCGACATATCCTTCAAAAGATTTAAAATATGTATCCTTGAAGTAATGTCACTCAAGACTCTAAATCACTACATTCATTTAGCAGAGATGACTTTTAATAATAAGTGCTGTAGATCATTGTCATAGCCGAGCTCTAACTTGTTAGGTGGTTTAATCCTTAGAGAGAACAAGAGAGGGAAAGAGGTAACATATCCCTTATGATCTAGTTCAGTATCACTTATCTCTTCTTTATGGCCTAATTAGTTGTCTAATCGCCTCCTAAGGACATCTTTTATTATTCTCTGTAGAACAGTGAAGACAGTAAGACAGGAGGTGTGTCTGCATCTGTGTGTGTTTATGTGGTGCTCGGGATTGAAGAACGTCTATGTCTGAGTTATTGAGCAACGCTGCATACACCAGTACACCTTGTGCTGCAGATTATTTATGGATGCCTATCATTTTGTTTACATTAGGGCAGGGATCATGTGTAGTCTGGCAATTTTATGACAACTCATGTAACTGTAAATGTTACACTCAACAGCTGGTTAAGAAATCACCAATATTTCTGAAATTGTGTTTTTGGACAGTTGGCTGATATATATAAATATATATATATTAGTGGTTGTTTTGTGTAAATGTTACATGTGAAAACCTGTTTAGGTCACTTTAAAGAACAGCAGAAGTTTTACATTACCCAAGAACTTTAGAAGGTTCATTCATGAGGATTTGTTTTTACCAACCTAGCTAAGCTGTGATGGGTTAAAGAAAAATGTCTCCTAATGCATAGTGTGTCCACCAGTCCCCTGCTGGACTCAAATGCAATTTCTGTTTATCAGTTCCGTGACATATCCAGTCCTATGTTTTGCTGCTTATCATTAAATTTCATATTTACAACATAGATGCAAAATATTTCTTATTAAGTTTAACATGTGAACCAAAATAGAATAAAGGATTCAATTTAGACATTAACTCCTTAGTCATAAAAACAGGTGGAGAGGCCCGCAAGGAGACGTATCCCCTTTGTCTGTTGTTGTAGTTAGCCAAGATAGTGTTTGCTTCAGTTAGCAATATTTTCTAATGTCTATCTCTTAATCTGCTTCAAGTATAAAAGCTTGTCTATGGGTCACTTGATTGGACTTCTCTTTTATTGTTTGAGTACACAACGTATCAAACATAGAACAAGCCAAATGTTATCGTAGAGGAGATAAAGAAAACTGAACTCTGCTCTGACAGAATATGAGCTCAATTTATGACAGCATATGGTGTTGTAAACTGTGTCATGTCATTAATATACTACCTGTTAACCTGCTTTGTTCTCACCCAGTCATGTGGCCACAATGATTTAGTCAGATTCTGCACCTGCATGTTAACATCTGCATATCTCAGCCACAATCATCATGCTTATTATGAGACCTGATGTTCAGTAAACATCTAATATTTTCCAGATGTTGACATGTGTTTTTGTTGAGATATAACTAACAAGCCACTAAAGAGAATATTGCTTAGTGGCTCCAAATATGTCAAAAAACTGAGATGACAGTTGCCTTCACAAGAGGCTCTTTTGTCAAGACCTATTGTGCATTTGATGCAGAAGAAGCATGTGAAGGCACACACGCAACTCGCGAGATTCCGCTGTTACCAGTCTTGCACAAGAGTTGATGGAAACACACTTTAAGGATTTGGAGTGATCAAGTAATTGCACTTGACAGCTTTCAGCCGAGAACCTGAGCAGGGAGGTTTTCTTTTCTTGTAATGGATTAGTTTGAGTTTGAGTTGTGTTGCAGACACTGAATTGTGAGAATAAAGTTGTGTGGGAGTTTTTGGTTAGCAAGATCCCACATTCTAATTCATTAGATTTTACATGTGGAATTATTTTTGACAAATGCATGTGGATGGAGATCCTTTGACTTGGGCTAATATTTGATCTGATGAATGGATCTGTAATAAGGATAATGTCTGCCTTCTATTTTCTTTGTGACTAAGGTGTCATCAGTTCTTAGCACATCCATTTGAGTCTACCCACCAATCAGGCTTTGTGATGCAGCAAGCCTTGATCTTCATTAGCTGAATATGTGTAAATGGTTTTATCTTGGTGACTTGGTAAAATAAAAGGGAAGGGGTAAAAAAAAGTGAGGATTTACATTTCTTCTTCTTTTTACATTTCTAATTAATCAGCTTGTTGCTCGTCTTTACATACAATTCTTTGTATTTTCAACCTTCAACAGTAAACCTGCTGGATTCCCGCTCTGTGATGGGAGACCTGGGATGGGTGGCCTACCCTAAGAATGGGGTGAGTATCCGTCTTTCTAAGATGTATCAAAAATGTGTTGATTTATAAAAGTGTGGGTGAGATTAGGCAAATACTAAATCTCCATTTTTACAGATGTTGCAGTACGTTGTTAGCAATTATGATGTTTTTGATTCATGATTAGTGATCTTTGTTTTCTTACCCATTAAGAAAGTAAACTCATTTTGGGGTAAATCAAAAGACACTTATAATTTTAGTTTACACTGAAGTATACTCTAAGTTATTCTTTTGTTTTATCAAGGTGAAAGATCATTTTATTTCCAAGAACTTTCAGTTCATTATCAGGGTAAATTGAATTCATGAATAATATATTGAAAGTCACCATGGAATATTTTATTCTCAAGCCAGGAATTGAATTTCCATTTCCAAGTATTCCCAAGGTGAAGGCTAATTAGAGAATGACTTACTAGACTTACTAAATTGTTATTTTATGGTATTATATAGTGTATTTTAATGAGGAAAAATGGTGGTTTAAAAATGATTAATGTATTTTCGATTTTCAATACTACCTTAGAACATCAGACATTAAGCTACCACTGAGTCTGCCATATTTCAGAGAAAAATGGAAGTCTGGAACATCTGGGGGTTTACAGTGCCGTGGCTTATTTAAACAGAAATGTTTTGTGCATCGATTTGATCCACATTAAAAATCTCCTGTCTAGTGGCAAATCTTCTCTGAAAATATGCAGCTATACACACCGTACCAATAGTGCTGACTATAGCATTTTCTTAGCTTTGGGTATTCAAATTACAGCCCACTCTGTGGTGGTATGTAGATGGGAGAGATAGTGCTGACAAAAGCAGCCGTATGTGCAATCATATTAATGAAGATTTCATTATAGCGTGCAAGTTTTTAACAGTACAGCTGCATAAATAACTACATTTGGGGGAGATGGAGAGAGGAAATAAAGGACTTCATTAGACAATGCAAGGATCCCTTAATGATGTCTTAATTAGTTGTTATGTTTATATTCAGCTGCTTTTTAAGGTGATTCGTTTTTGGGGGTTGTCTAACAAAGACATACCAAACATGTCTTTATTTCCCAGTTGGCCATTAGAACGTGTTCAGTGTTGGTACAACAGCGCACTATTTGCAGTCTTGGACATTTTTTCACACAAGCACACACTTTCACACTTCAAATTTTGGCAAAATAAGAACGTGAAAAGGCACGAAAGTTATTTATTTAATTATTTTTTAAGTCTCATGTTCCAGATGGCTTGTTTTATTCCTGGTTTTCTCCTCTTCCTTTCATCCCCATCATTGCCTGTCCTTCCATTCTTCAATGTCCCTGAACATGTGCTAGACTCCTCATCTCCAATTTCTTCTTATTCTTGTCCTCTACTTGCCTTTGTCTCTTACTGTCTTCTCTTTGCTTTCTGTGGCATTGTTGTTTTATTTAATAAAGATTTGACAGTTTTTTAAACTTGAATTTAAACAAAGGGGATTAAAATAAGAGCTTTAAATGTGTCTTAAAATGTGATGGATGACCTTGAAAAACTTGGACAGATTTCAGAGAGTGTAGTAACACTAAACACAGCATAATTACTGTAACAGATAAATGTCTTGAAGTAGGAGAGTGAAACACTCTAGTGATTTACATGGCAGCTTGAAATTGGATACTTCGAGTGAAAAATCATGAATACTGTGTTTTAAAATCCTGTTTCTAAAAGATGGCTTTTGTTTATGATGAGTTCCTTGAACTTTGTTGTTTAGAGTTGTTGTTTCTTCACTTCTTCATGCATATCTTTTCTTTATATACAAGCTCAACATTAACCGAAGTTTAAAAAGACCTCAGGAAGTTTCCATTTCTAATCTAATTTGGAGGTCTGAGTGGAAAAAAAAATCACCAGGCATCGCTAGCTGGTACCCAAAATTATTTTTGTTTATTGAGACTTGGTTGTGTTTATTCTGGCAATGTGGAAAGAGAAGTAGGGAGGATTGGATATATAGAATGGTAAAATGGGATTTTGCCAGATGAAGATCTGCATGAGAAGCATGAGAAACCATTATATCTTTGACCTCGAAAACAGAATGCGTCTATCTTAAACTATTTTTGATAGAGGAGAAAGCTAAAAAGTTCCTTCTCTAAAAGGTAGCCCATCTCTCTGTTTGAAGTAAGGACAATAGCAATTGGAAATTGGAAATCTAAAAGGTAAAATATAGTAGCTTTATTTTCATTGGGACGTAATGATAGGAGGGGAGTGGACAATAAGGCAATTATTGAAATTGTTGTGGTGTTGAGTTGGTGTGAATGGGGGAAAGACTAAAACAGCTTTTTAAAACAAGCTGTAAACATGCTAATTTCAGCTTATTTTACCTTAAGTTCTATTGGGATTGACTTTAGGGCCAGCCTCATCTGGCCAGTGGAGAAACTGCAGTATTTGGTTTCATTTTTCAGCACCAGAGACTGACATTTGTTTGCACATGAAAAGACTGAGCAAGAAATGCTGTCATTTAAACATGGAGGAGTTTTGATTCATCAACATTTGAACTTTTTTTCATCTAATAACTGTATATCTCCCTACTGCCAATGGAGGAGCATTTACTGATAGTTTGGATATGACTGTAATGTTTAATCAGTTAAGTTTAGATGTTTAGGGTCATATAATAATAATGTACCATGTACAGTACTGTTCAAATATCTTGGGCCACCAATCCTTTATGTTTTGCTAGGAAAATGGGAAGTGTGTGCAGGGTTTTATTGGAATGTACAAACATACATGCATTATATATAATGCAAAAACAGAGTTTGTACAATTCTAATGAGCTGGAAAGTCAATATTTAGTATGGCCACCTTTATTCTTCAGTACAGCCTCAGGCAAGTTCCCTTGTAATTTCCTTAAGTGGTCTACAAGAATAATTCTTCTGGTTTCTTGAAGGAAATTTGAAAACTCCTCTCATGCTTTCCAGATAGTGTGGATATTTCTTTGTTAAAAATTCCAGACAATTTTGACAAGATCCCCAATGCCACTGGCAAAAATGCAGCCTCAAACCATGACAGAGCCTATACCATGTTAGACACTCACTGTTGTAACTTTCTCCTGACCTCGTTCTTACATATTGACAGTGATTTGAATCAAATATTTTAAATTTGGATTCATCACTCCATAAGATCTACTGATTTCAGCCCAGTTCGTTTGTAATTTGGCATACTTCAACCTTTTCTCCCTATTTCCCTTCCTTTAGAATGGCTTCTCTACCCCTGGAAGGGCCTTGTTCCATATTTCTTAAGGACTTTCAGATAGTGTTCATCTGCTGTTGTTTCCTCTTGTTCTTTTTTTACTATTACCATTTTATGCCTGTCAGACTTTATCTTTGACATTTTTCATTGCTTTAACTAAATACATTAGAAATTTGAATGTTTTTGCAGCAGGGTGCTTGTAACAAAGTGCCTAAAGGTAGAATTTAAAGTTAATTCTTTGCTAAATTATCTTTTACGTGTAGACAAAACACTGGTTTATTCCTCCTGATAGGGACCTTTTTTGCCTGAATGATTCATAGGTGAGATTGAAGTGGCTAAAAAAACACAACAACAAAAAAAACCCATCTCTGACAATGGTCAGATACAAGAACTGGACTGAAAATGTGTGAAAAAGCATCCAGTTTCCAAAGAAAAACTTTCAGAATGCCTGGAGAACAACTGCTGAAGACCACTTTAAAAAATTACAAGAACCCCAGACTCCTTGGAAGCAAAATATAAAGAAATGAGGGGTGGTTTCAGACTTTTGCATAGGACAGTAACTTTGGCAGATAATATTTAGAGAAATTGGCCAAGGTATTTGTGTTATGCTTGACATAATTAACTGCTATTTAAATATAATTATTACACCCAAAATTAGTGATACCTTTTATAATTGGCTTGTTATGGTGAAAAAATGCTTCATTTGTTTATGTGTTTTGTGGTCATATTAAACTATAAACAGCTTCAGCACTCTGAACTCTGAAGTTCATGATTCAGAACTTTTCAGTTTCTAACAACACGCTGTACAATTAATCTTTTACGTTTAACTGCTCACTGATTAGGTAATCAGTGAGTCATTCAACCCTACCATACCGTTTCATTTATGAGGTGAAATTTTAAAAAAGCAAAACCAGACTAAATTGATGTAATCACGGATTCCCTTGGCTGAACAGCCAGTTAAAGAGGTCTTTTTCATCAGCTGTATCCACTGATTCAGTGTGCTCAATTGACCAAAGATAAAGACAGGCTAACGCCAAAAGTACCGAACAGACTTCAAGAACTATGGCTGAGCACAGATGCTAAATGATGTCCCAATGACAGTTTACAGCAGGCTTGTTTTGTGCACCAGATGATATACTATTTAGCTGATTTTCTTTCCGTCAGCATAGTACATCACAGTAGAAAGATGAAAGAAAGACAAGGTGAATTAGAAAGAAAAGAAAGCAGACAAGGTGAAGTGAATGGGGAAGCCAAATAAGTGTTGCAGCAAGAAAGACAAAATAGTTTTAAACAGTAAGAGAGGTTAGTAGAAATCAGGGAAATATTGGAAGGTGAGCAGTCAGAGGCTACAAGTAGAAAAGGTGATGTGGAAAAAGGAGAAAGAACGCAACCTGCATTCACTTTGTTAGACGTTAAGACTGTGTCCTCTATTCTTACTTGAATTATACAAAGGGAAAATGATGATAGACATGGATGAAAAAAAAGTAAATCAGGGGAATGAGAGAGGAGACTAGAGATGGAGGGGGGGGGAGGGGGGGCTGGTAGTGGTAAGAAGCAAAAAGGCCAGTTCTATTACAGTGTCATGATGGTCAGCAGTAATGGGTGATAAAAATAAGTTGGTTATAGCGTTGTAGACTTACAGCCGGAAAGGCACTCAGCACAACCACAGGGGGTCTTCAGACTAGAAGTGACACACAGAAATACTCATATAATAGTCCAAAAAAAACCCTAAACACGCACGCACACACACACACACTAATGAGGAGCTAGAAGGATGCGTATAAGGAATTTTTTTATTTTTTTTTAGTTTGGAGCAAAGTGGAGATGAAATGAAAGAGGCCTTAATCTCTTTAGACTGAGTGTTGGGACCATTTGCCCTCCCACTGGAATAGCAGCTTTCCCAAATTGGCAAAAAAATTCCAAGTCATGCAGATAGTTGTGTTTTAGTGTGACAAAGTAATGACATATATCTGCTTCTCAAACTCCTGCTGCTTGACAAAATACATTGTTGTTAGCTTTACTCAAAGCTTTGTGAAACTACATGGAAAACTGATTTAACATAAAATTGTTCTGACTGATGTAATTGTTCACAATTGTTTCTGAGGGACTAGGATATTGTCTTAGCCGTCTGAAAAACATCACCTGGTAAATCCACTAGTTTACTGTAGGTGGGGGAAAAAAATCCTCTCCATTTCACATCATGAAAAGGCACAAAAAGTTAGGTTTGTGCACTGAATCGAGAGGATATTTCTGGAGTGATTGAGAAGGTAGAAAGTAAAGTTGAACTAGATCTAGCATCAGGTGAACTTATTGTGTGATTAACTAATACAATATTTAGTGCAGACTGTTTCTACAGTGCCTCACATTATAAAGGTGGTGCTGAAACTGCAACCTTACTGCTGTGTTGTTCTGTGCACAGATCAAAGTGTGTTCCACCAGTAGGTGTAACTAAATAGTCTTATAGCAGTCGGTTTCTACATCAGTGGCATTTTCTGGAAAGCCAAAGCATGCACCCTGGTAACATTTTGTTACTCATTTTAGTGGCTGTTTGCTTGTAAATGGGTTATGCTAAATAATTTTTTGATTATTCACTTTAAAGTGTTAGCTCAAGTATCATATCCTATTTACATTAGTAATTAAACTCTATAAATACAGTTGAGCTACAAAGTGGGAGGACTTCCAATTGCAACAAAGGCAACCACACTTCCAAGCACACATGCCGAAACAATTTGTTCAAGGCAGAGTGAGAGAAGGTCGTCTGTTCAACTCCCCGCTGGGATACCAATAATGACGCTGTGTGTCTCTGTATGTGTGTGTATGTGTTAAGCTGTGTAAATCTCAGAGCAGGCTTGTGGATCTGTGCGATCTAACAAGTAAGAGGCTTAATGTCTGTACTGGGACTGACTGGGCTGAGGTCTGGTGGAGATAGGGACTGGCACACAATTAAAAACAGATATCTTTGAATAGTTTGCACCCAATATATGTGAAGACCCTCATTAGTATAATACACTTAAACCACTGATCCAAACCTAGGTCTAAGCCTAACTCAGGAACAAAGTTTAAATCCTCAAACAGCGTTTTAATAAATCGCATAAGATGATTCACTTTTCAACAGTTTCAGGAAGACTAAAAGTAAAATTGCTTCATACAAAGATAAAGGTGCAAGACTATAAACACACTGCATGTACACACAATATCTATAAATACTTAAATGTCTGCATCCATTAACAAAATGATTCAGAAACTGACTAATTACAATCAGAAAACAAAAGAGACACACTTAATCAGGGAAGAACGTGTAAAAAAAAAGACAGCTGGAGAACAAGACAGGGAGAAGAGAGAGAAAAGATAAAGACAGAGGGTTGTATACAATGGATACAGCAAGCATTGATTAATATGGGCTATTAAGCCATAACACCAGATCATAGTCTGGTCCCTCTGGCCATATTACAGTGACATGATGAAGCGCCTATATTAGTCATGAGAGAGGGCTAGTGATGCAGATAATAGCCATGTCCCATGAGACCTGCAGAGGGAATTAATGCTGCTGTCTGACACACGCACACATGCATGGATGCATATGCTCACACACACTTGAATGCTGACAAGGTAATTTGCATATATGCACATGCAGAAATGGATTCACACACAGAAACACACATTCTTTTTTAGAGATATGGCGCTACAGATGAACACACAGGTGCAGGTTAAATCCTTTTTTCTTTTTTCTTTTTTTTGCTGACAAGAACACCACCCCTCATTCTTGGTAAATGCATATGTACCCTTTAACACGAACTCATTCTTTTCTCTCTGTTGCAGTAGGAGGAAATGAGGTGGAAGTGATGAGGATTATTCTGCTATCTATACCTTGACACACACACATACACATGCACACACACACACACAAACACACCGTTGCAATTTTCACACCAGCGTTAATCCTTTCAGAAAAGCATTGCTGTTGCTCATTCTCAAAGCATTACCACAGTGTCAGATTCTCTGTATGAAGATAATTTCACATTTTTAAACAATACAAGCATCATATTAGAATTTACCGTTTACTTCTTTGTTATATTTAGCATACTTAATTACACAAGCTCGCCCTAGTAGTCTGAAAATGTTACGATGTAATACTGTCAGTGCATTACAAAGGATGACTTACGGTTAGTTTTCCATTTTCATGCCAATGCCACCATGATCAGCTTTGGTGGAAACAAAAGAAAATAACTCAAGTATTGTTCATGGATACAGTTTTGGAAATAAAAGTATTTTATACTTTATACATTTTGGTAATATTGTATTGTGTGTTACACTATTTACTTTTCAGAATAGGATGGTACATTATTAATATTAACTTTAAGTTTAAGACTAAACTCTCTAGTTGGGCTTACTGTTGCTAACTGTTAATCCTTTTTTTTTTCAAACTTAATGGATTAATTAAAAAAATCTGAATGCTAAAACGACCGATATAAAATTGGTGGTTTTTAAATATGAGTTTTTAAATATGATTATCCCCACACCTGTTAAATTTATGTTGTGACTCTTTGGAAGTTCTTACCCTTTTTAAAGTATGTTAGCCAGCATTTATGAAATAGATGAAACTAGCTATAAGCAGCTACCATAGTAGAGAAATTACACATTGATGCATTAGCTACTAAATATTCTTGTATATTACAAATTTAAAGTCATTTCTATACTTTAAGTACATGTTGTAAAATTTGCTTTAGTGATGTTTTTAATGCAGGATGTGTATTAAGCATTTAATCATTTCAAAGAAACAAAAATCTTTCCACTAATATTTTGTTGTTGTTTTTTTCTTTCTCAGTGGGAGGAGATTGGGGAAGTAGATGAGAACTATGCTCCCATCCACACCTACCAAGTATGCCGTGTGATGGAGCAAAACCAGAACAACTGGCTCCACACCAACTGGATCCTGACTGAGGGTGCCCAGCGGGTATTTATTGAGCTTAAGTTCACTCTGAGAGACTGCAACAGCCTGCCAGGGGGTGTCGGGACCTGCAAGGAGACTTTTAATATGTATTACTATGAAACAGATGGGGACGAAGAAGAGATGGAGGAAGGAGAGATGAGAGATGGTATCGGAATGACAGAAGAGGAAGACAGGGCAATGAAGGAGAGCAGGTACATCAAAATTGATACCATAGCAGCTGATGAGAGCTTCACTGAGCTGGACCTTGGGGATCGTGTGATGAAGCTTAACACTGAAGTCCGCGATTTAGGTCCTCTGACCCGGAAAGGCTTCTACTTGGCATTTCAGGATTTAGGGGCCTGCATTGCTTT
This sequence comes from Tylochromis polylepis, assembly GCA_015107715.1. Classification (NCBI taxonomy): domain Eukaryota; kingdom Metazoa; phylum Chordata; class Actinopteri; order Cichliformes; family Cichlidae; genus Tylochromis; species Tylochromis polylepis. The sequence continues at coordinate 13,404 of VVHJ01001693.1, forward strand.
AGTCTCAGTGAGGGTTTTCTACAAACGCTGCCCATTCTTGGTGAAGAGCTTGGCTGAGTTCCCTGACACAATCCCAGGCTCAGAAGCCTCACAGCTGGTAGAGGTAGTGGGCCGCTGTGTCAATAACTCCCTGCCTTTATACGAGCCTCCCAGGATGCATTGCAGCACAGAGGGAGAGTGGCTGGTGCCCATTGGGAAGTGTGTTTGCCAGCCGGGATTTGAGGAACTCAACGGATCTTGTCAAGGTGAGAGGGTAAAGTTTGTTGTGAAATTGAGCTAATAAGATAATTTTGAATATATTAGCATCTTTTAAGATGATGGATTGAAGTCAAAGATCCAGTTTCTTAATCTATCTAGTCGTCACATTTTTTTTTTTTTTTTTTTTTTTTTTTTCTTTTTTTGGG